>VMDO01015412.1:0-51256 GCA_007922755.1 Pedetes capensis | reverse complement strand
AATGCTTTTGCATAGTCAATAAAACATAGATAGACATCTTTCTGATATTCTCTGCTTTCAGCTAATATCCACCTGACATCAGCAATGGTGTCCCTGGTTCCCCGCCCTCTTCTGAATCCTGCTTGGTTTTCCGGTAATTCCCTATCTATATACTGCTGCAGTCGCTTCTGAATGATCTTTAGTAGAATTTTGCTGGTGTGTGATATTAATGATATTGTCCGATAGTTTGCACATTCAGTTGGATCCCCTTTTTTGGGAATAGGCACAAATGTGGATCTCTTCCAGTCAGTTGGCCAAGTACCTGTTTTCCAAACCTGTTGGCACAAACACGTTATCACCTCCAGTGCTGCATCTGTTTGTTGAAACATCTCTATTGGTATCCCATCAATTCCTGGAGCCTTGTGTTTCACCAGTTCTTTCAAGGCAGCTTCCACTTCATCCTTCAACACCATTGGTTCCTCTTCATATGCAACCTCTTGGAATGGCTGGTCGTCTACCAATTCTTTCTTGTATAATGACTCTGTGTATTCTTCCCACCTTCTTTTGATGTTTCCTGCATCATTTTAATATTTTCCCTGTAGAATCTTTCACTACTGCCACTCGAGGCTTGAATTTTTTCTTCACTTCCTTAAGCTTGAGAAACACAGAGCGTGTTCTTCCCTTTCGATATTCGGCCTCCAGCTCCTTGCACATGTTATTATAATATTTGTTTTTTCTTCTCAAGCTGCCTTCTGAAATCTTCTGTTTAGTTCCTTAACTTCATCACGTCTTCCTTTTGCTTTAGCTGCTTGACATGCAAGGGCAAGGTCCAGTGTCTCTTTTGACATGTAATTTGGTCTTTTCTTTTTTTCTTGTCTTTTTAAGAACGTTTTGCTTCCTTTTTGAATGATTTCTTTTATGTCATGCCACAACTCTTCTGGTCTCCTGTCATTTGTGTCTAATGCATTAAAGCTATTTTTGAGGTGGTCTCTGAACTCAGGTGGGATATACTCAGTGTCATACCATGGCTCTCGTATACTTGTTCTAATTTTCTTCAGCTTCAGTTTGAACTTGCATATGAGAAGTTGATGGTCTGATCCACAGTCAGCACCTGGTCTTGTTTTGACATTTTGTACAGAGCTTTTCCATCGTCTCTTTCCACATATGTATTCAGTTTGATTCCTGTATGTTCCATTTGGTGAAGTCCATGTGTATAGTCTCTGTTTATGATGTTGAAAAAATGTATTTGCAATGAAAAGGTCATTGGTGTGACAAAATTCTATCACGCGATCTCCAGCTTCGTTTCTGTCACCAAGACCATATTTTCCAACTACTGAGCCTCCTTCCTTGTTTCCACCCTTTGCATTGCAGTCACTAGTGATTATCAGTATGTCTTGATTGCATGTTTGATCTATTTCAGATTGCAGAAGCTGATAGAAGTCTTCCCTTTCTTCATTTGTGGCCTTAGTGGTGGGTGCATAAATTTGAATAATAGTCATATTAACTGGCCTTCCCTGTAGGCGTATGGATATTATTCTATCACTGGCAACATTGTATTTCATGACAGATCTTGAAATGTCTTTTTTGATGATGAATGCAACCCCATTTCTCTTTAGTTTATCATTCCCAGCGTAATAGACCATATGATTGTCTGACTCAAAATGGCCTATGCCAGTCCATTTTAGCTCACTGATGCCTAGAATGTCAATGTTTATGCACTCCATTTCTCTTTTAATGATTTCTAATTTTCCTAGATTCATACTACGTACATTCCATGTTCTAATTATTAATGGATGTTTACCCTTGTTTCTCCTCGTTTTGAGTCGTGCCACATCAGCAAATGGAGGCCCCTGGGGCTTTACTCCATTTCCATCATCACAGTAGACTCTACTTGGAGGAGGCAACTCTTCCCCAGTAGTCTTCTGAGTGCCTTCCAACCTGGGGGGCTCATTTTCTGGCACTATATCTTACAGTGTTTCTTTGCTATTCATAGCGTTTTCAATGGCTAGTTGTTTCAGGAGTGGCTCACCAGGTTCTACTCCCTAGTCTGTCTTAGTCTGGAAGCTCAGCTGAAAACCTTTCCACCATGGGTAACCTTGCTCATATCCGAGGTACCAGTGGCAGAGCTCTCAGCCTCATCGCAACACACAAGCCCCCACAGTGTGGCAAACTGGCAGACATGTGGGGGATTATGTGCTAGTGAATGTTTAATAACCACCTCAGGCAGGGGAAGCTGATTTCCTGCATAAAAAATATAACAGTCAGCTCTCATGAGCCAGCTTGAGTTAGCTCCAACACACCACTGACAGAATGGTATTTGCACAAGGATAGAAAGTATAATAGTGGAAAAGAATTGAGAATCCAAAAGTAGACCCGCACATAAACGCAGTCCATTAATCTTCTCAAAGGTTTCAAGACAATTTGGAAAAAAGAATACTTGTTATCAAATGGCACTGGAACCTCTACACCAATGTATGGGGGAGAAAATGAATCTCAATCCTTACCTCACACTGTACACAGAAATAAATATGAAATGGATCACTGGCCTAAATAGAAAAGCTTAATCTCTAAAGTAAATAGAAAAATAGTAAATAGAAAAAACATAGGTTAATATCTTCACAGCTGAGAATAGGTAAAGATTTCTTGGGACATGTTTTTAAAAAGTGACAGAGTTCATCAAAATTTAAACTATTTAACAAAAGATGTTGTTGTTAGGTGCTGTCAAGTCAGTGTCCAACTCATAGCGACCCTGCGACCCTGTGTACAACAGGCAAAACACTGTTGTTAGTGCTTCTCTGCTATTCACGGGGTTTTCAGTGGCTGATTGTTTTGATGGGAAGTTGGTTTCCGGGTCCTTCTCTCAAGCCTCTAACATCGGTGTTCCCAGATGGTCTCCCAAGGCCCGACCCTGCTGCTTAGCTTCCAAGATCTGATGCCACAGTGGTAAGGTTGCAGGCTAACAAAAGATACCACTAAGAAAAAGGAAAAGCAAATCACAGAAGAGGAGACAGTGTTTGTATCTGTGTAAATGTGTGTGAGAGAGAAAGAGAAAGGAAGAGAGAAATGTACTTGTATCCGCAGTATCTAAAGAACACATATAAGTCAATAATGAAAAGATAATCAAATTTTGGTGAGTTTTTTTACTTATTTGTTGTTTTTGCATGTGTGGTGCTGGAGATTAGAGCCATGTCCCTGCACATACTAAGCAGGTGCACTACCACTGACTATATCCCAAGTCCAAATTAGCCCAAGGTTTTATTTTTAGTTTTTGGTTTTGTGTTGTTTTCCTTTGGTGTTGGGCCTTACACATGCTAAGCCCATGCTCTTCCACTGAGCTGTACTCCCAACAATAATCCAGTTTTGTTTTGTTGGGTTTTGTTGAGTTTTTTGTTTGTTTGTTGTTATTGTTTGTAGTACATGGAGCTGAACTCGGGGCATTACACATACTTTGCAAGCTCTCTACCACTGAGCTGCACCCCCAAACAATTTTTTATTTTTTATCTTGAGACAGAGTTTTACTAATTATGCAGTCTACCCCTGGCCTCGAACTCAGATCCTCTTGTCTCTACCTTCCAAGTTGCTGGGATTACAGGTGTGAGCCACTGCGCCTGACAATAATCCAGCTTTTAAATGGACAAAAGATTTAGACATTTCACATAAGAAGATATATTAATTGCCTACAAGGATGTGAAAAGGTGTTTAACATCATTAGTTATTAGAGATATGAAAATTAAAGTTATAATGAGATACAGATTCATACCCATTAGAATGGTTAAAATGAAAATGAATAAACATCAGCTGTTGGTGAGGATGATAAGCAACTAAAACTCTCATTCATTGCTTATAGGACTATAAAAAGGCACAACTACTTGGGAAAACTATTTGGCAGTTTCTTTAAAGTGAAATATACATTTGCTTTTTGACTAGGCAGCCCTATTTCTGTATCTTTGCTAAAGAGAAATTAAATCATCTACAAAAAGACTTTTATAAGAATATTTCTAGCAACTTTATTCATAGTAGTCAAAAACTGGAAGCAAACCAAATGTCCATCAGCAAAAGAGATAAACAAATTATATTTTTGTGCAATAGAATAGTTCTTAGTAATAAAAAGGAACAAACTAATGATAACTCAGCCTGTAGCTGTAGCCCTGTGGCATCCGATCCCGTCAGATCTCGGAAGCTAAGCAGAGTCGAGCCTGGTTAATACCTGGATGGGAGACCGCCTGGGAACACCAGAAGCTGTAGGCTTTGGAGAAGGACCTGGCAACCCCGTCCCAAAAATCAATCTGCCATTGAAAACCCTATGAACAGCAGAGAAGCACTGACAATAGTGTTTCGCCTGTTGTATGTAGGGTTGCTATGAGTCGGATACTGACTCGACAGCACCTAACAACAACAACAACAATGATAACCCAACAATGTAAATGAGTCTCAGAAACATATTAACCAAAAGAAACAAGTGTAGCCTGTGATAGTAGAAATCAATAACAGTGGTTAGTTGCCTATTGAGTATTAACTAGAATTTTGGCCTTTTTCAGTTTATTAAGACAGAATCCTCCTTTATAGCTCAGGATGGCATTAAACTCATGATCCTCCTGCCTCAGCCTACTGAGGGCTGGGATTACCTGTTTGTGTCACCATACCCAGCTGGCGTTTTTCTTAAATAATGGAAATATTCTACGTTTTGATCAGGGAATTGGTTTTATGAGTACATACATTTGTCAAAACTCATCAAAGTGTATAGTTAAGATATTCTCAATTCACTGTGTATAAATTTTAAAAATAGGTTTTTTTTTAGTAGTTAGAGTTTTCTTTCCAGGAGAGTTCCATGGAAAACATTTTCAATTTAGAGTAAGAAGCTAGTTACAAGCAATACATTTTTTCTTTAAAAATAAGAGTCAGAGCTGGGTGCCATGCTATAGGCCAATAATCCCAGTGACTCTGACTCTAGGGGCTCAGGCAGGAGGATGGTATATTTCAGGCCAGAGGCAGCCTGTGCAACTTAGCAAGACTTTGTCTCAAAATAAAAAATAAGAAAGGGGCAACTTAGTGGTGGAGCACCCTGAGTCCAGTTTCCCAGTACTGGAAAAAAAAATGAGTCAGTATTTTTCACATTTTAAGTTCCATAAATGTACTGTTTAAAACACACAAACCATTATGTACATATAAATCAAATTAAAAAACCTTTGAAGCTTCTCAATAGACTTTTGCTTCAGTATGAAGTGAAAGGAGAAAATAATTTGTTATCTGTTAGCCCTTGGGGACTTTTGCCACAGGGACCTCTAACATCTGAAGAATTGAGAAGATTGCTAAATCAATCTGATGGACTTGCAGGCAGCCAGGGGTGTGGGGGGGAGTCGCTTGGGGAGAAATGGGTTACATCCTGCAGAAAGAAGCAAGCTAAACTTACAAAATCATAGTTTGCAGAAGTAGCCAGCCAGCCTGATAGATGTTGCTGAATAAGTACATTTGACAACAGGTGCTGGAGTGATGTATTTTACCTTGTTCGAGTGTTTGTCACCAGGTACTCTGTTAGCAAAATTGCTATGCTTGCTTAACATATCCAGTTTTTATCTATATAAACCCTGGGGACTGCTTGGTGGGAAGAAACCTTGAGTATTTCCCCGTGACCCAATAAAGTATTATAGAACTAGACGCTGCTCTCCAGAGAATTTTGTCTGGGTTCTGGGCGGTAAGCTTCCTCCTCAGTGGATCTCTCCACACTTCAGGTGCCCCGAGGGGACTGGGAGGTTACATTGTAACAACTAAAAGAAAGATAATTCAGATGTAATGAATCTTTTCTGATGAAAAATGTTATGTCTTTTCATTTTAAATAATTTCTATACAGTACACTGGTAATAGAAGCTCAGATTCAAGTCTGACTTTAGTACTAGCTACCTTCTCTTCTCATGCAGTTTCTGTACTTGTTATTTCCCTCAGGCACCTAGATAAGGTCTCAGTATGGGACTATTAAGGAAGACTGTTCTAACATCTGTTAAGTATACATGTGAATGAAGGCAATGGGGAATTCCTGTGAATGTATTAAGCTCTCATCTCTTTAGTAGTAATTCAGAAACTTCATTTACCAAAGGAAAAGAAATCATTTTAGGAATGGTTTTCATTGTTTTACATTTAGTAGCATTAGGAAATTCCTCTGCATTTATTGTTCTGAAACCTAAAAAGTATGATATTCTTAGATAAACATGTTATCCTCACCTCTAAACAGGTGAAATATTTATTGATATTTCATATACCTACATTCATAGGTGACTTATAAGTCATTCCTTCAAAGGAGGAGGAAAACCTCAAAAATAAATCCTGGATTTAGAAGAATATCATGTTGATTAAAGAAGACAATAATCTCCTTCAAGAAAGAAATGACATATTTTAGTCATGGAATAAATAATATACTGGGAATTTATACAAATGAAAATTTAATTTTCTTATCAAATGAATTACTTTCCTCATTAATATGTCTGTTTCATACTTTAGAGCACATTCTTAACCTTTTTGCAATGTGTTTGCCACATCCCCCCCCAAAAAAAAAACAAAAAAATATATCCACAGATGCATTATTATCAGCCTTTTTCTCCACTTGAAAATCTTGACTTTTTAGGAAGGAACCTAGGTGAAGTTAAAGGAGATATATTGAGGGATGAGGATTGTGTGCTGGTAAATTTTTAGCAGCCACCTGGAAGAGGAAGGGTGATCTTAACGTTTGCCGTTTTTCATTGGCCTTAGCCCTAACAATAAAACAATTTTGTCAGATTGGGATCTGGTAGAGACCAGGAGGGAAGTAGACACAAACATAGCAGATGTTTGTCTCTCCCACATGACTTCTCCCCTAGGAAGATCACACAAGGGACTGCTCTCATTGAGGCTGCTTTGGGTATAGTCTAGGAAACTGCTAAGATCTAGGATCTAACCTGCCAGGTTCAGGTCTGTCTATTAGCTATGGGTTCTTTTCTCTGTTCCTCCATCCTTTCTTTCCCAGTTATTTGTAGTCTATATACTACTTTAGACTTTAAATTAGAACTTTTTTGAGAAATTCCCAAAATAACATATGATACTATTTTTTAATGCTATCAGGAAGGAAAAAAACAAACACACTCTATTTAGCTTTTACATGTATGAGAGAAAAATGAATTTCCATATGCAAATTCTCATAACTTCAATGCTCAGACTGTCCCACAACTGATAATATGGGGATTTCTGGAAATGATGCTAGTTATATATATATGTGACAAAAGGCTTCATATGTGGCAAAAAGCCAAATTAATTCGCTAAATGAATTACTATGAGTTATTTCATGTATTTATAAGTTATATGTGCTGAGCATTTGAGGCCTCATGAGCGGCCTTTTCTAATAAATTTTTTTCCAAACAGATATATGATCAAAGACCCAGTAAGAACTCACTTATCTACTTGGTAATCATAAAGTAATTTGTTTCTTTCTATCTCAGAGAGAAAAATCCCAGATGAAGATTTCATCATTTTAATTGATGGATTAAATGAAGCAGAATTTCACAAACCGGATTATGGGGATACAATTGTATCATTTCTGAGTAAAATGATTGGAAAATTCCCTTCTTGGCTCAAACTAATTGTAACAGTTAGGACCAGTTTACAGGTATGTGTTTGCTTGCTTTTGAACTGTGAATTATTTCCCTAGAAAAAAATTCTAGATCATAATTCCCTTAGCAATGACTCTTTCTAAACCTCTACCATATCCTAGATGAACATTAACAAGAATAATTCCCAAAGAAAGTAAGAAATATGACGTAGAAAAAGCATTGTCTCTATATATGATTCTCAAATTCCCATTCCCATTGCTCTGGATAAAGTTAGGTAAAATGCCCCTCAAAAGAACATGAAAAGTCTGGATGTGGTAGTGCATGCCTTTAATTGCAGCACTAGGGGTGCATAGGCAGGAAGGTCATGAGTTTGAGGCCAGCCTGGACTACATAGCAAGACCCTGCCTCAAAATAAATAAATAAATACATAAAAATTAGAATTAAAAAAAAAGCATGAAAAGTAAGTCTCTTTTCTAAACTTTGTCTTGAAGACAGCAATGCAAAGAAAATGCCTAGCACTTTGAATTTTCACTTTATCATTTAATGCTGTGCCGGGCTGGGATTTAGCTCAGTGGGTAGAGCGCTGCGCTGCAGTCTCTGAGGTCCCGAGTTCAATTCCCAGCACCACAAAAATGGGAGAAGGGCCTGGCAATCCACTCCCAAGGCAATCCCGAAACAGTCAGCCATTGAAAACCCTATGAGGGTCACTATGAGTCGGATACTGACTCCACGGCACCTAACAACAACAATGCTGTGCCAAATCTACATTCTAGAGTCATATTTTCTGGTTCTTCCCTCTGCTTCCACTTGAGCATCTTTTCTATAGCATGAAGGTAGACTTGCTTCTGTATATGCCCTTCCCTAACAAATATTGTCAATTCTAGGGCTTTACATTAAATTTACTGCTACTAGGAGATAAGGGTTTTGTTTTAATTATCGCCTTTGCTCACTGACTGATCACTTAACGGCCTAGAAAAAGGACCAGGAATGTGGAACTGAGCCTACAAAAATATATGAACTCTCATTACAGCTCAGTGGTATCTCCCATTCCTTATGTCTTCACATGTATTTTGGAACAGTGTTTGATGAATATTAAAATCTCATGCATTATACACCCATCCCACTATTTTGATGCAGCCTACTTATAAGAATTGCTAATACACAAAACAGTAAATCACTCCTTTTCTCTTTTGCCAGGCTCTTAGTATTATTCCTGTACATTGACCAATTAGAATTATTGCCTTCCATAATCAGAAACTATATTTTAATCCTAATCATCACCTTACAGATGTTTATTATTAATCTCAAAGTAATTTGAGTTAATGAAGATCAATGTATCTTTATACATCTTTATAAATGCATCTTTATAGCTAAGAGTTACATAATCCATCATTATTGGCTAGTAGCTTGAATGTTAAAGATAGAAGATAAAAGGATAAATAGAAGAAACCTCCAGGAACAACACAATCTGACCTTTTTTGAGACAGGATCTCACTTTGTAGTCCAGGCTGTCCTTGAACTCTTGATCCTCCTACTTAGCCTCCCAAGTGCTGGGAATATAGGTATGTGCCACCATTCCTAGCTGCAGTCTATGTTTTTACCAAATGTATGCTTAGGCAATATTATTCCCAGATATATTTTCACAGAATACCATGCAAAATTGCAGAAGAAATTCTAAGCATGTCTGAGTAGAACAAATAACTTTAATTTTTCATGTATGCCAAAGAACAGAAACTACTATGCACATTCATCTACAAAGTCAAAATTTCAGTGTCTTCATGGATGAAGACCTATATTAACCTCCCAGATACTTCATTCACTTTGATTAAGAATATTTAAAGTTATTTTCTGTATCAACCCTCATACTTTATTATTTATTTCCACAAACATTTCTGAAGTACTTAGAATGTGTCAGACACTATTCTAGACACTGAGGATTCAACAGTAAACAGGACACACAAAACCCTTGCCTTCATAAAGCTTATAATCTTGTAAGAAACACAAATGAAAAACAAATTTAAAAATTATAGGTAGCATTAAGTACTATGAAGAAAAGTAAAATATAATAAAGTAATAAATGGACATGTTAGTTGTTTTAGACAGAGTAGATAGGAAAAGCCTCTCTAAGGAGCCTTACAAAGTGATTAGATCTAATCTACCTTTTTAAAAGATCTCTTTGTCTGCTAGCTGTGAGGATAATAAAATGGTATCTTAGACCATAGTGATAATGGTGGAGACCATGTAAAGTAGTCATATTTGGAATATATCTTGAAGGAGAGTCAAGAACCCAAAGGGCCTGGTGTGGTATCACATGTATATAATCCTAGCACTGGAGAGGCTGAGGCAAGAGGATCAAGATTTTGAGCTGAGGCAAGAGGATCAAGATTTTGAAGCCAGTTTGGGCTACCAAAAAACAAAACAAAAAAAAATGGATTCAATTATGGGATGAATGTGGGTATGAGTAAAAGAAGATTCAAGAATGAATCCTGGGATTTTGATTAGGAAATGAGCAAATTCTATCTTGAGGTAAAAAGAAAGATCACAATACCTCCTAGAATTTGGTAGTAGTCAGTGGTAATGCCATTTGTCAACATGGGATGGGTTTTGTGGACAGAATTTAGTACTGATTTAGTCACATTATGTTTATTTATGAAATGTCTAAATATAATTGTTGAATAGACTGAGATATAAGGTGGGAACTCAAGGGCAATGTTTAAGTGTAGCCATTATCCACATAAAGCAGATATTTAGAACCACGGATCTAAATAAATTGTTTGGGGGAATGAGAAAAGCTAGAGAAGAAAAGAAAGAATACAGATTTGGTTCTAGGTGGGCCTTCAAATGGAAGAGAAGGCAGCAGAAGAGTCTGAGTACAAGTGGCTAGGGGGCTAAGAGGAAAATGAGAGGAACATGCTGCCGAAGTAAGCTGCTAAAACAAGGCCCCCAAAAGATGCAGGGAGGTGTGGTCAGCTCTGACAAACACTGCTAACAGGTTGAGGAAAATGAAAACTGAATGTTGATTATTGGGTTTAGCAAGATAAAGATTATTGATAATCTTGACAACCTTTTCAGTGAAGTGGTAGGGTTGAAGCCTATTGTGATAAATAGAGAAGAGAATGGGAAAGGAGAAACAGAAATAGAAGATAGAGAAAACTTTTCTGTAAGTTTTGCTAAAAATGAGAATAAAATTATAGGATGGAAGCTATAAGGAGGAATATAGGAATGTATGTCTGTGTGATGCAGCCTGAGAAAAAGAAATTGATGAGGAAGAAACAATGGGTATTTACATGAACAGAGTGTATGAGTAGGTAAGAGTACAGTCCAATGCATAAGAATCACTCTATTACCCTCCCCCAATATAATTTCCAAGCAGATGACCAAAGCACCAAACTTTCAGCTCAGGCATCTCCAGAAGGCCTATGTTAAATGTAATCATTTTATTAGGATGGTTGGAAAACCACAATTTTTTTTTCATTTTTAAATTAATACATTTTTACATGGCATTCTTTGAATCTGTATATATTTCTCTTACTGAATTTACTTTGATATTATGCCATGATGTCTGAGAAAAATGACAAAGATTTATACAGAATTCCATTTTCTATTTGTTCTAGGATGGTTGTTTAGAATACTATGAAATACTCCTAAAGTACTCTTTACAAAGACCCAAAAAAAATTACCTTACATCTCAGGAAAAAATAGTATCTTTTCTACGCAACTAATTTATTTTAATCTATGGATAGTAGAAACTTCTAGATACTTGATCATGTTTTCCTCTTTTCATTGGTCACTCAGAAGTTCAAAGTAAATTTGTGAGCCTCATAGTCTATAATAAGAGTTAGGGGAAACTGAAGGTCTTTCTGTCTCTCTCTCTCTCTTTTCCATCTATTTTAGGAAATTACCAAGTTGCTGCCTTTCCATAGGATTTTTTTGGATCGACTAGAAGAGAATGAAGCCATAGACCAGGATCTGCAGGCTTACATCCTGCACCGGATACACAGCAGCTCAGAGATCCAGAATAACATTTCACTTAATGGCAAAATGGACAATACTACATTTGGCAAACTCAGTTCTCATCTCAAGACCCTCAGTCAAGGGTCCTATCTATACCTGAAACTCACATTTGACCTCATAGAGAAAGGCTATCTAGTCTTAAAGAGCTCTAGCTACAAAGTAGTTCCTGTTTCACTCTCAGAAGTTTATTTACTCCAGTGCAATATGAAGTTCCCAACCCAGTCTTCTTTTGACCGGGTGATGCCTCTCCTGAATGTGGCAGTGGCCTCTCTCCACCCACTGACTGATGAGCATATCTTCCAGGCCATCAATGCTGGTAGCATTGAAGGCACACTAGAATGGGAAGATTTTCAACAGAGAATGGAAAACCTCTCCATGTTCCTAATCAAGCGCAGAGACATGACTCGTATGTTTGTACATCCTTCTTTTCGAGAATGGCTTATCTGGAGAGAAGAAGGAGAGAAAACCAAATTTCTCTGTGATCCCAGGTAAGCTAGAGATCTGTGATAAGCAATTTTGAGCCTATTTTGTACTTACTGTATGGAGCATGAGTATTGAAAGTAGTGAGAAGCTGGGCGTGGTGGAGCACACCCTTAATCCCAGCAACTCGAGAGGTGAGCCAGGAGGATCACAAATTCAAGGCCAGAGGCAGCCTGCGTAATTTACCAAGACCCTGTCTCAAAATACAGAGTGAAAAATGGGCTGCAGGTATGGCTCAGTGGTTGAGTACTTGCAAAATAGCATTTGTGAGGCCCAGGGTGGGTTCAACTCCCTACTACCACTAAAAAAAAGGAAAAGAAAGTAGTAAGAAATGTTCTTTACTGAACACTTCACATAGAGGAGACATCATCTCTGTTTCTTCTCAAGGCAAGGCTATAATAAGGTTTAGTAATGTATTTTCTCTCAGTGTTTGTTATTTCCTTAAGATTCAACATCTGCATAGGTGTTTAGCAGTTTCCGTACATTACTGTGTTTTCCTAAACAATTTTCACTGACCTACTAGGAATCACAGTCTATGATTAAGTTAGCCACTTAACAGATTTTCTCAGTATAGAAAAAAGAATTGACATTATCTCTGACTTAGAGCAGACTTGTTTTAAAAAATTGTTATTTCCCTTTTAAAAACAGACTCTTAAACCCTATAGCAAAAAGACTTAAAGAGATCAGATGGTCTAGTGGCTTCATAAAAATATCATTATCCTCATTTTGCTATAAAGGCCTTAAAGATGCTGAATCACTTGCCCAAAATCAAAAATTTAATGGGTGGGAGAAGGAAAGAGGGACTAAAATAGAGCTGGCAAATATATGGCATATCCCACTGCTTCCTCAATCCTACATCCATAGCAGACAACTCTAAATTACTCCAGCAGTCTTTCCTGATGAACTTGACCTTGGCTTGAGAATCTTTTGCAATTCTACAAACCAGACTAGATATGAAAAGACTCCCCATTTGTTTGGGTAGAATGTAGTCTCTGGCATCTTAGTAGGTTATGCTTGCTATTCCTCAACACTACCCTTTCATGAGAATTGTTCTATTAACAAAGTAATTGTTTTCAAAAGCAAGTTTACTACTGAATTCCTGGAAATGAAGAAGACACCAACAACATAGCTGGCAAATGCAGAACTTATTCTGGCTTAGAAAGTAAATAGGCCAGATTTGACTGTTGCTCACATTGTGACTCATCAGAGAGAATAAAATTCTGATAATGCTGGAACTTTGTTACTTCTATGACCTTGTTCTTAACCAGACCTTATTAGAGACAATTATTCTTGTGGGCATGCTGTTCTGCTGACTTCATGCTGATTAATTAGAAAATTAGTTCCAGATTCTGATGGAAATATTAAGCCAGGAAAATTTTATGGCATTTTTCTCTGAGAGACAAACTTTAATGAAGAAACATGCTATAGTGGAAAGAACAGGAACTGTTGAGTCAGATTATGTAGATATAAATCCTGCCTGTTAGACTAGGTGTGGTGGGCACGCTTTAATCTCAGCACTGGAAGGCTGAGGCAGGAGAATCTGCATGAGTTGGAGACCAGCCTAGACTAGAAAGAGAGACGCTGTCTCAAAAAAACAAAAACAAAATATAAATAAATAATAAGTCTTGCCTCTTCTAGAAACTGTGAACTTTGTGAAGGGTTACATAATGATTCTGAGACTTAGGTTTCTTACCTACATAAAAGCAAGAATAATGCAGAATATAAAGAAAGTATTCATGTATGTTCTTTTTCTTCCCCTGACTTTGCATTAATAGACCTTTTTTAGCATTTTGGGTTACCCAGTTCTTAAAAAATCTAAGTCTGGGTCTCTTACATGAATTGTATGACATTCCCAAAGGTATTCTACTGTAAGATAGTCTCCCTTTATATACTCTTAAGACTTCCCGTGGTTACTCGAAACTGCAGATAGTATTGAACCTTATATTATTACAGTGTTTTATATTCATACATACCTATGATAAATTTTAATTTATAAATTAGGTACTGTAAGAAAAAACTAATAATAAAACAGAACAATTTTAATAGTATGCTGTAGTAAAAGTTATGTGAATATGATCTCTCTCTCAAAATATTATACTTTTTCACTTAAAGGAAGCACTTTACAGCTTTTCTTTGGTATATCCAAATTGTCAGCATCACTACTCTTTGGCTTTGGGGCCATTATTAAATAAAATAAGAGTTGCTTGAACACAACACAATACCACAACAATCAATCTGGTAAACATGATGCCTGTTAGTTATTAATGGGTAGGTAGTATATACAGCAGGACTACACTGGACAAAGGAATGATTCAAGTCCCAGAGAAGACAGAGTGAGATTACATTAGATTTCATCACACTACTCAGAACAAAACACAGCTTAAAATTATGAACTATTTATATCTGGAATTTTCCATTTAGTATTTCCAGACTGCAGTTAACCCTGGGTAACTAAAACCAAGGATAGTGAAACTGCAGATAAAGGACAACTACTGTAAATATTATTAGTACTGCTTCCAATGCTTAATACATACAGTTGGCAACCAAATGGTTATGAAAAAGGCTAATCTAGAATTACTTAGTAAACACTTCTCAATCAGTTCCCAGACAAACCCTTGCTAGCTGATCTACTCTCATGTCCTGGAACATAT
This sequence comes from Pedetes capensis, assembly GCA_007922755.1. Classification (NCBI taxonomy): domain Eukaryota; kingdom Metazoa; phylum Chordata; class Mammalia; order Rodentia; family Pedetidae; genus Pedetes; species Pedetes capensis. The sequence continues at coordinate 36,558 of VMDO01015412.1, read as the reverse complement.
CAGGCAATTGAGAGAAAACTGAAGTCCAAGGCAGCCAGACTACCACTGAATTAACCATACCCTTACAAAGAATGAAATCCCCAGGGGCTCCCAAAGGAGAAAATATGGTTTTTATGCAGCCATATCATGACTACATAGCCTTGCTTTCTCAACATTATTTATTAACTAGGAGCATTGCAGCAACAGACTTTATGCACCGAGACAGCTTCAAATGCTGAACAGTCTGTTCCCTGTAATTGAATAACACAGCTGCTGAGGGGTCATCAAATTTCACTTAATGGCTGAGAGTAAAATTATGAAAGGACCAGGAGTTACCAAAAAAAAAAAAAAAGCTTCCTTAGATTTCATCTCAGTTGGAATTCAGACTCCTCCCCAGCATTGGCTGGCACCAGCCTTGTTACTAAAGTATTAATCGCTAAGTTTGAGGCTCCCTGGGTCAATGAGATGGAAATCCACTCAGAATTTAATGCTGTTGGAGGAGCACAAACTGGCCTTTCATAGAAACTGGCTGCAATTGCTTTCCATTTCTGGCAGGTCTGATTGGTAGGACTATCTCCACGCAGGATTTGCCTTTGTAGCCTTCAATCTCTATGTTCTGCACATTGTTTCCCCTTCTGTTCTCCATTTTTCTCTCTAACTTCTTGCTAAAGCATCTAATGTATTTCTCTTTCCCCCCCCCCCCCAGTACTGGGGTGTAACCCAGGGCTTTGCACCTGCATGCTTTGCAAGTGCTATACCACTGAACTGCACCCCAAGCCCATTTTTTTTACTTTTTGAGACAGGGTCTCGCTAAATTACGTAGACAGCCTCTGGTCTCGAACTTGCAGTCCTCTTGCCGCTGCCTCCCGAGTCACTGGGATTACAGGCATGTGCCACCACACCCAGCTTAATGTATTTCTCTTTTTAGAATTTTTTAATAGTAATGTTTAGTGTACATCTTCATGGATTTCATTATGACATTTCCATACATGCATATCACTACATTGCTCAGGTTCACCTCACCCATTACTCTCTTACGACCCTCCTCTCTACTTGTGGTCCCCTTCCTCTCCACCAATGGTGCCCCTTCTATTTTCATGTCTTCTGTGTGTGTCCAGATTCTGCCTTTGAGAGCAAAGCATGATAGTTCTCTTCCTTTCACCCACTGCCTTTTCTTATTGCCCCTCCCCCTTTCTTTAGTCCCTTTACTCCCCCTACATAGTCCACCTTCAACTTTCATGACATCTATATTGAAATATTGAATATATATAGAAATCTAGCATCCACATATAAGAAAAAACATGTGATGTTTGTTTTTCTGGGTCTGGCTTATTTCACTTAAAATGATCTCTAGTTCCATCCATTTTCCTGCAAATATTGTAATTTCATCCTTCTTTATGGCCGAATAAAACTCCATCGTGTATGTATACCACTTTTCTTTATCCATTCATCTGTTGATGGATACTTAAGTTGATTCCATACCTTGACTATTGTGAGTAGTGCCACAATAAACATGGATGAGCACGTATCTCTATGGTACATTGATGTATATTCTTTCAGATATATAGCCAGGAGAGGTATAGAAGAGACATATGGTAGTTCTATTTTTTTGAAGAACGTTTATAATTCTGATTTCCTTAAGTGGCTGGACTAACTTACAATCCCACCAGCAGTATATAGGGTTCCTTTCTCCCCACATCCTTGCCAGTATTTGTTGGTGTATGTTTTATTGATGCTAGCCCTTCTGACTGGGGTGAGATGGTATCTTAATGTACTTTTGCTTTGTATTTTCCTGATGGCTGAGGATGTTGAACATTTTTTCATATGATTGTTCAACATTTTTATTTCTTCTCTTGACAACTGTCCAATTCATTTGCCCATTTTTTTGATTGGATAATGTATTCCAATAAACTAAGATAAACAAATTCAAAGCCTCTAAAATCATACCAGGTACACCAGGGCTTGACATGTATATGTATGTATTTATGTGTATGTGTATAATATGTAAGGACAATAATATGTAAGGATAATATGTAAGGAGAGAGAGAGAGAGAATATGCGCAAGAGTGCACTTTCCAAAGCAACACAACATCCTTATCTCTTGTAGTCCATTTTCCTGGCTTCCAACACTTCATTGTTTACCCCAAACTTGTTGACTTTTTTTAGGGAATTAGATGCAGATGAGAATATTCTACTGATGCCAAAAAGTAGTTGGTCTTCTTTAGAAATAGGCCACCCAGGAAAGTAGCTCCTGAGCTGAAAAGTCAATAATCTGAGGATGGTGCTGGACAAAGGAAGTAACAGAGCCAGACATCAGTGCTACAGCTGAGGTTTAGTTTTCTTTTAAATATCAGACTGCCTACTCTCCCAGAATCTGGGCAGAGAATTGACATACCAGAGAAAATGATCTAATGTTGCATTGACATATAATTATGATAGAAAGAAATGAATTATGAATAATACCCTTTCCTGGCGTGGTAACAGAGTCACGTGTGTGAGCCTATTTGTTTGTCTTAATCAAACTATAAGCAAAGTGGGCTGGGATTTATCTCAGTTGGTAGAGCGCTGCACTGCAGTCTCTGAGGTCCCAAGTTCAATTCCCAGCACCGCAACTATGGGAGAAGAACCTGGAAATCCATTCCCAAGGCAATCCTAAAACAGTCAGCCATTGAAAACCCTATGAGGGTCGCTATGAGTTGGTTCCGACTCGATGGCTCCTAACAACAACAACAACATAAGCAAAGTATCACTGAACGATTGTATATCATCAGAACTTCTTTATGACATCAGAAGATCTTGGATTTTCATTCTAGATGAAAGTATGCCCCTTGAAGCACTGACAAGCCTTAGACCTCACCACCTATTCTGCTTTTATTTCCCTCTATTCATTGCTGTCATACCTCTGTCAAACTCTGAACTTAACTTGTCCTGTTTTATTCTCTTAGGCACAAAGATATCAGATTAACTCACTAATCTAATAACTAATCCCTGCTATTATGCTAATAGCAGAGATGTAGAAAACCCATTTAGGGCAGCTTATGCATTTTAACTAAGGTTGAGAAAAGTGGACACTACCCTTTGTTATCCAACCCATTTGTGACTTTGGTAATGGAAATTCAAAGCTGATAGAATTGATAGAATAGATAATAGAGGGACACCAGCCTTGTGGTGGTGTCTAATTACTGCTTAACATTTATACATAGCAATAGGCTCGCCCTGAATAAATTTGCACTTTTTTCTGTTTCCTTTCCTCATCTCAATTTTCATGGTGTATCTACCTTCCCTTTCCCTAAGAACAGTGCTCACTTGAGCATTTTGTGATGTATGTGTGTGAGAGAGATTTTTGACATAGAAATTAGAAGACGCAGCTGCTTTATTTTAAAATATTTGAATAAAACACGGGAAGCTTATTGCAAACTTTTTATAATGAGTATTGAGCTGATACAATCTATACAACCTATGACACCATGATATGGAAGCTAATTTAGTTTGACTTGATTTCCTCAAACTAAAAGTAACAAAGATTATGGTGAGTAAAGAGAGAGAAAGGTTATACAAATTCTTCTTATCCTTATGGGGATAGTTGAGCACTTACTTAACTTTTTTATGACAAGAGTTGGTTGCTTATAATTAATGTTTTACTGAGATTTTTCCTAATATATTTGGCCATGAATTATACATTCACTTAGTGGACTATACATTGGAGATATGGTGCTCTGATACCTGTGCCACAAAGCAAGGTATCAGAGAAGAAGCACTTTGTCTGAGGTAAGAAAGAGGGACTCCTCCCCAAAATGAAAAATAATAGTGCCAGAGGGGCCTGTACAACCTGGTTCTTATAGAATATATTTGTCTAAAGTGACCACAAAATGATGAGTTATACTTTATGGTGATTTTGTTTGTCCTTTTAATCCAGGCATGAGACTCCAGGCAGAGTAACATTTCACCTTATCTGAACTGAAACACAAATCCAAGGTCACTGCTTCTGATAGCTACCTCCGGCTCCTACAATAAACTCATAAATTTGGGGATGGGTTCTGTTTTCTAAAAGCATTAGGAGAGAAACAAATTTATGAAGCATAAGGAGGAAAAAGGGCCCTTGGAACAAAATCAATTCTTAAGATGTTTGAAAGAGTTAGAGTAAAGGGAGGAAGAGGTATACCAAACATCTTTTGCTAACACTTGACTATTAGTGGATGACCTTATGGCCCTGGAAATATCAACTTTTCATTCTCTTATCATTTCTCATTCTTTATCTGCCATCTTCTTTATCTTCTGATGCCATGATTTGGATATCATGCTTTCTAGGGAAAGATTTTGTCGATCTGTAATATTTCTGGGAATTCATCTAACTTGCCTATGAATATTTTTACTATTATCTAATTCAGTTTTTAAGCACTTACTGTCATCAAAAATAAACTTGAAACTTAAATCTGAAGTATTACTTTTGTGACCCAAGGTCATGGTTTTATGGTATGATACAAATAAGATTGGGAGAAGGACCCAGAAGCTCACTCTGGAAACAACCCTAGGAATAGTAGGAAAACAGTGACTATAGTGCACACTGTTGGGTAGTGTTTCATTTCTGTTGTACATAGGGTCCCTATGAGTCAGACCTGACTCACACCCTAACAGCAACAAACAACAAATAAGAAATTACATGAAAATCTGAGATGCCAGTATATCAATGGATGAATGCCCTTCAGTTTTACAAGTTTATTTTTGCTCAGCATAAATCATGAGCTCTACAACTACTACTCAAAAAAGAAATCTGGCCTGGTGCAGTGGCGCAGGCTTGTAATCCCAGCGACTCAGGAAGTGGAGGCAGGAAGATCGCAAGTTTGAGACCAGAGGCAGTCTGTGCAATTTAGCAAGACCTTTTCTCAAAAAAGTAAAAAAAAGGAAAAAAAAAAAAAAGGTGGAGCGGAGACTGAGGGTGCAGCTCAGTGGTCCAGCACTTATAGAGCATGCAAGCACAAGGCCCTGGGTTCAACCCTCAGTACCACAAAAAAAAAAAAAAAAAAAAAAAAAAAAAAAAAAAAAAAAAAAAAAAAAAAAAAAAGAACTGTCGAATCATCAGAAGATAGGCCGCAGCAATTTTTTTTTTTTTTTTACTTTTCCAAGTCCAAAAAGAAGTTTAGAAAAAGCTGGTAATCAGAATTCTTCCCCAAACCCAATTAAAACTGAAAAGTATTTATTCTTACTGTCATTAAAACTCATTTGAAACTTTCTAAGTTGATACATATGGGAGAAGGACCTGGCAATCCACTCCCAAGGCAATCCCAAAACAGTCTGCCATTGAAAACCTTACGAGGGTCGCTATGAGTTGGGTACTGACTCAACGGCACCTAACAACAACAAGTTGATATATATACACAAAGAAATAGTTCTGCTTATGATACGATGGAGAGAGCATCATTTCATGGCTTCTTGTTGTTAGGTGCCATTGAGTCAGGTCTGACTCATAGCGACCCTATGTACAACAGAAAGAAACACTCCCCCAACACTGTGCCATGCTCACAGTCATTTTTATGTTTACGTCCATTATTGCAACCACTGTGTCAGTCCATCTAGTTGCATGTCTTCCTTTTTTTCTTTAAGCTACCCAAAAATGATGTTCTTCTCCAGAAATCATAGTAATCTTTCTCCAGGAATTACAGTAGACTATGTCTTACATATTTTGGACATGCTGTCAGGAGGGACCAGTTCATAGGGTTTCATAGGGTTTTCAGTGGCTGATTATTTCAGGAGTGAACTGATAGATGCTTCTCCTATTCTTATTTGTGTCATACCATAAAACCACGACCTTGGATCACAAAAGTATATGGCTTGGCAAGCATAAATTCTTAGCATTTATTCATCCATGAAACATTTACAGAAAAGCAAGCTAATGAAAACACAGAAGGGCCTTGTATTCTTCTATAATGTTTGATTTTGCTACTGGAAAGTAATAACTGCTTTATATGTTAAATATATGTATATAGCTTTTTAAAAAATGATTATACTTGGTATAGCAAATATTGGTTTAAAATAACTTTATTTAGAAATCTGAAGTGCAGAAGAAATGAGCAGGTTATTAAGAAAAAAAAGTTTTAGTGTGACATCTCACTGTGTAGCCCAGGGGAGCTTACAATCCTCCCACCTCAGGTTCCCAAGTACAGACATTACAAGAGTATGCCCCCCATGCCCAGCAAAGGAAATTCTTGATACTAAAAGTAGTGTAAGAAATACAGGCTAATTTATCTTGTTAATGAGTTTTTGAAACAACCCTGGCTGAATCAAAAGAATCCCACCGGTTTTCCTAGGTAGTCAAGCCCAGATTAATGGCACAGCGATCAGAAGGATTTACTGCCATCTTAATGAGACTTGACAACACATTTTCTGTTTTCTAAGTAGAGTAATTCACTTAACCATCTCTAGAGACTTTCAAAAGCATATCTCCACATTTGGCAAAATCGACACTAATAGCATTTATATCCTTTTAACCATGAGAACTCACAGCTCTGAGACATTCACTTACTGAAGCCATCAGCATATATAATTGTTCTACCACCTGAATTGCAGTTGTAAGTATCCATTTATTTTCATCTCTACTGACCACACCCTGGGCTCTAACATGGATTCCTTTAGCATCTCCATTCATCTCTTCTCTTGTCCTTGTCCAGTTCATTCTCCAACAGTAGCCAGAATGGTTATTTAAAAGCACAGCTCAGACCATCCAACCTTTTATGAAAATCCTTCAGTGGTTTCTGCTTTTGATTAGAATAAAACCAAAGACCTGTATGTATAGAGATACCTTCTGCCTACCTCTCTAAATTGAGCTCAGTCAGTCTCCTCACAGTTTTCTGCCATTTCCTAGAAATTTCTCTTTCTTAGCTCGGGCTTTGTACTTAACAATTCTCTCTATTCGGAGCTCACTGTCCCTGACTCGTAATGTGGCAAGATCTCTCATTCTTCCTTCAGACGTCAGCTTAACTGCCACCTCTTGAGAGACTTCTACTTGTCACATTATGAAAGTACATCTCTCCCGGTTTTTATCTTAATCATTAACAACCTTTTTACTTCCTTTCTGACATGTATTAAAACTTATTAGTACTTTATTGTGTGTGAATATTTATTTATTTATTTTCCACTTTCCTATCTAGAGTATGAGTGAGTTTCAGTGAGGACAAGAACATTTTCTGTCTTACCTTTGTTTTCCTGATTGTTTGGCACACAGTAAGCACACAGCAAATAATTTTTTAATGATGAATTAATAAATGAACAAAGAAATTTGATAAGTAGTACTAGTTCTAAATTCGTGCAACTTAGAATGTTTAAGAAACTTCTCACAGCTTCACAGATTTTGTCTTTTGTTCACTCTTACTTCCTTTCATGCCTCAGTAGTAAGTGAAGACATGAATTTCAACAAGCATTCAATAAACACTAGTAATATATTCAAGCCTCTGTGTTAAGCACTCCAGGGGATACAAATATAAGTAAGATAGATCTGTCCACCAGGACTTATAGGTTAGTGATTCTAATAGATACATTTATAATTCAAAGCAAAGTGCTGTGCTAGAGGTATACACAGAGCTGAGGGCCATTGAGGAAGAAAAGAGAATAAGTCTTCCTGTGCCTACTGTTGATATTTCAAACTGTGACAGTTCAGTGGAGTCATAGCTCTTCTGCCTTATGAATCCCTGCCAACTGCTAAAAACTTCATTGTTGGGGCAGAAAAGAGGTTGTCCATTCTCCTGCAGCTAATGATCCATTAGCAGAACAGAAAAGCAGTAGCAATATTTTGAGGCAAAATGGGAGAAAGCAGCAAATCTGTATCCAAACTCAATGTTTACAAAGAAATAATGCTGTCCCACCTATTTCTACAAAGGTATACCTTGGGCTTACTTTTCATATAGTCTACTACTTATAGTTGATCAGACTCTTACCCACATTAAATGTGAAACAGTAGCACAAGATGACTAGAAATACATTTTAAACTTAGCTTCCATGAGAAAGCTATAAAGAGAAAATGCCAAAGTAGTTACTGACTGATAAAACTATAATCAGAACAAAGATTTTGCAAAGATATGTGGGTACCACTTGCTCAGAATAGATAGAAACTAGATAGCAAGAGACTGTAAGGCAGCACAAGTTTAACTGTAGGCAGAGTTTTTAAGATGAGAGGTGACAAAGATCAGGATTTCAGTCTGTTCTTAATAGTTCAGTCATATTTATACTCATTTCGCAGTTTTGCACAGTGGCAACAGAAATACCTGAAAATTCAAGGCTGAACTGAGTAGGAATTATAAAGTGGATTTTCCTGATACCCGTCTGCTTAGCCTTGTTCATTAGTGAAACATGTATTGAGCTTCCTTTCTACAGTAAGAGCTATGCCAATGACTAGAGAAGCTTAAATGAGTAAGACACCCCATAATATTAAACCCATACCCTCTAAAGGGAAGTCAGACACATAGCAACCAACAGCAGTGCTATAGTAGATAGGAAACTGGACACATAGAAAATGATTTGCAGAAGATGTGGCATTCAAGTTCAGCCTTGAAGGATGAGTTAGATTTCATTAAACAGCTTAGGACTAGGAAAGCATTATAGGCAAATAAGAAAAAGTAATGGCAGGACAAAGGAAGGAGGACTATGAAAGTATGAAGTACCTTTGGGGATTTGTGAGTAGCTATAAGGAGAAAGTAGGAGGCGTGGTCAGAAGCAGAAATATAGGTGTCAATAGGAAGAAAGCTTTGAATACCATGTTTAAGACTTTACAATTTATCACGTAGGTAACAGAGGGCCTCTGTCACTTTTGGAGGAGAATAAAACAATGATCAGTTAACTGGTGATGTGACAGATAGCTCTGACAAGTAGTGTATGGATGATAGGTTGAAAAAGAGAAGAGACTACAGCTTGGGATACTAGTTGTAAGGTTCATAGCAATAGTCTAGGTGAGAAATGCCAAGACATATAGCATGAAGATAGAGAACAGGATATATGTGAAAGAGACATTTGGAAATAACTCAAAAGTACTTGACCTTTTTTTAATGTATGGAAGGTGAGGATACTAGGATTAAAAATGATTTGAGAATTTATCTTAAATGGTGGAGGATAGTGGTGCTGTTAACCACATAGAACTTTCTGAATGGAGGATGGGTTCTAGAGTGAGCAAGGCTAGAAGAACAGTCTTATTGGGAGAACATGAGTCCTATTATGGACATGTTCATAATGAATTACCTCCAAGGAAGAATACACAAAACATATTTGAGAATGTGATTTTGGAAAACAGATTGACATTATGGATTTGTGAGTTATCAGCAAACAACTGACAATAGAAGCCATAGGACTAAACAAGAGCACCCATGGTAAGACTATAAAGCAGAAAGTTTAGAAGCATGAAAACAGAATAATTGTATTTCAATGCTAGATGATGATGATGAGCCAAATAATAACTTAGAAGGTGAAAGAAGAAAGTGAGGTAATGGAAGTAGAAGACAGTTTCAAGAAGAGGATGCTCACCAGTATCTTACACTGCCAAAAGGTAAAAAAAAAAAAAAAAAAAAAAAAAACCCTGTGGCTTTTGCCCAAATAATTTGAGTAGGATAGTTAGTAACAGAAGCTGAGTTCCATGTTAGAAACTAATGTGAGATGAAAAAGTGAGGACCACTACCACAAACTATGTATCTTGCCAGAATTTTAGAACTGAAGGAAAGACTTGATCATGTTTGTAGACATTAGGGAATGAGCAAACAAAAAGTTAGTAAATAAAGACAGAAAAGGATGCAACTGTGAAACTATTAGAAGAAAACATAGGAAGAATGCTTCAGGTCATAAGAATGAACAAAGAAATTTTTAGAGAAGACCCCAACAGCACAGCAAAAATAGATAAATGGGATTATATTAAACTAAAAAGCTTTTGCAGAGCAAAGGAAATAATAGAGTGAAGAGACAGCTTACAGAATGGGAGAAAATATTTTTAAACAATACATCTAAAAAGGGATCAATATCTAGAATATATAAGGAACTCAAAAAATTCAATGGCATAAAAACCAACAACAACAACAAATAACACAATTAAAATGGACAATAGACTGAAATAGACATTTCTCAAACTAAGACATAAAAATGGCCAACAGGTATATGAAAAAATATCCAACATCACTAATCATCAGGGAAATGCAAATCAAAACCACTGTGAAATATAATACCTCACCTCATAAGAATGACTAATATAAAAAAGCCTAAAGATAATGTTATCATTTGATTCTTAAATGTCTCCCAAAGATCATGTGTTTGAATGTTGAATCTCCAGATGGTGGCAGTGTCCTGTAAGGTTATGGAACTTTGAGGCCGGGGGGGGGAGGGGGGTTCTAGCTTTGTTGAAGTAGGTCACTGGAGGCAAGCCTTTGGAGATTTTTACCCAGAGCCCCACTCCTGGTCATTTTCTCTGCCTCCTGACCTGCCATGATGTGAGGTTTTCTACCAAAACCACTGCCACCTGCCCAGATTCCTGCCCCACCCCCATGCCTTCCCACTTTAATGGACTGAAATCCTCTAACCATGAGCCACAATAAGTCTTTCCTCCCATAAGCTTGTTTTGGTCTGTTTCTCTGCCCACAATGACAAGCTAATACAGATAACAAGTGCTGGTAAGGATGTAGAGAAAAGGGAACATTGTTGGTGGAAATGTAAAATAATATATCCATTTCAGGAAACAATATAGAAGTTCCTCAAAAAACTGGAAATAGAACTACCATATGATTCAGCAGTCCAACTACTAGTACTGTATCCAAAGAAAATGAAATCAGTATGTTGAAGAGACATTTACGTGCCCATGTTCATTTGGTGTAGTATTAACAATAGCCAAGAAAAAGAAGCAAACCAAGTGTTCATCAACTGATGCATGAGATAAGAAAATGTGGCACAAAGATACATGGGAATACTATTCAGCCATAAAAGAAGAATGAAATCTTATTTTTTGTGACAACAGGGGTGGAACTGGAGATCATTATGATAAGTGAAATAAGCCAGACACAGAGAGACAAGTACCTAATGATCTCACTCATTTGTGGAATCTAAAACAGTTGATGTCATAGATATTAAGAGCAGAATGGTGCTTATAAGAAGCTGGGGAAAGAAGAGGGGAAGGAAAGATAGGGAAAGATTGATCAATGAACTAAGTCAAAGTTAGATAGGAGCAAGTAGTTCTGGTATGCTATTGTGCTATAGAAATAATTTACATTTCAAAAAGCTAGAAGAAGGGATTTTGAAATTTTTTACCATAAGGAAATGATAAATATTTGAGAGAGACAGCTATATCTAACCTGATTTAAACATTGCAGAATGTATACAGGTTTTCAGAACATCATGTTGCCCATTAATATGTACAATTGGTGATGTTTTTATGTATCAGTTAATAAACTAAAAAAGAAAAAGGAGGAGGAGGAGGCAAAATATAAAGAGGTCTAGAAATCTGGCTGTCAGAAGGGAAACTTAAGGTCCCTTCCTGAGATGTAAATTGGCATAGCTAATCAAAATAAATCTTTCTGAATTTCTGGAAAGTTATTTTAAGTTCTCACATCAGTATTTCTACTAGGGCTCAGGAGCTACAGAACATAATAAGAGCTCAGCCATTTGACACCTTTGTTCTTTTACAACTAGCAGAAAGTGAGACAGGCAGTGTCAAGGGGGTCCTTAGCAAAAGCACTGGTTCCTCCATGCACTAAGCAATGATTGCCTTATGAAGTTATCTGAATTTCTCATAGGAACTAATTGTACTGCAAATACCACTTTATCAGATCATCTATGAGTTACTTTTTAGCAAATGCAAAGACCCCTAGTAGCACAAGAGAAACATCATTTAAAGCAACTTCCCTCTTGGGCTATGGTAGGAATCTGTCAGTGCTGCCACAGTTTCAACCCTTTCATTTAGCTGTCTTGTGAATTTAAAAAATGATTTCATAGTCACTGGGATAAGTGAAAGTTGTTAGGAACAGGGAGGCTTTTATACTGGATAGTGGGGATAGAAAATGACTTATTACTGTCACAAAGCACAGGGACTGCTACTACTGTTCTGTGTTCGTGGAGTGTTTCAATAGTCTCATGGTAAGGTATAATAATTTCAGCTTATTTCCAGATGTCTAACTCATAAGGATAATATGTTTTAGTTTCTGTCTATTTTCACTGACATTGAGATGGGTACCTCCTCAGTCCTTTCTGTTCTTTTTCCATCCTTCTGTCCACCCCTGTGCTGGAGGCAGGAAGATTATGAGTTCAGGGTCAGAGCCCACTTGAGAAACTTAGCAAGACCCCTACTCAAAATGAGAAGTAAAAATAAAATGGGCTGTGGGTGCATGTCAGCAGTAGAGCACTTGCTAAGTATGTGTGAGGCCCCTGGCTTCAACCCCCACAAATCGCAAAAAAACTTATTTCCTTTTGTTTAATGTAAGATAATGCTAACTGCTAAGACATTAAAACCCTGAAACCTCAGTGGTTTATCACAATACAAATTTGTGTTTGATTTACATAAAGTCCAGAGGCCCCAATATGGTTTGGAAGAGGTCTGCTCTATACAGTCATTCACTGTTTAACACACTGCTTCCAGGGGTACCTGTGTGATGTCATTAGCTGGCAGATGGGAGAAGACTGACAAAAGTGGAGGAGCAGAAGATTTTTCTGGGCCAGACCTTAAGTGACGCCTATCTTTTGGAGGCAGGCAGTACTGGGCAATTGAACCCAAGGCCTGGTACATACTAGGCAAGTGTTCTACCACTGATCTGCACTCCCGGCTCCCTTTTTATTATTTTTTATTTTGAGACTGTGTCTTACTAAGTTGCACAAGCTACCTCTGGCCTCAAACTTGCAATCCTCCTGCCTCCGCCTCCCAAGTCTCTGGATTACAGGTGTGTACCACAGCACCCTGCTAATGAATATCATTTCTGCCTACATTTCTTTAACCAGAACTCAGTCACGTGACCCCACTTGGATGCAGGGTGTCTAGCAAGAAAACCATTTCTCCAGAACTCTTACCTGTGGAAAGGAAACACAATCTTTTGTAGGCAGGTGGCCATCTCTGCCCAACAACTCCTACCCCACTAAGTTAGTATCCCTAAGTAATCCTCTCATTTACCTCCATAATATATAAACATTCCACAATAGCATGTATTATAGCTTTTATAAGATATAAGATAGGCTTTAGATTATAAGCAGTTCCTTGCCCACTGGCTAGAACTATACTGCTTTGTCACATCTGAGCATCACAAAAAATATCAAAGCACTTGTCTTACGTCTCTGAAACATTATTGTGTGTCATCACAAAAGCTAATGAAATCAATGTGACTACACGTTACTATGACTAGAGTAGTGAGAAACTTCTGTGCTATAATCATTTGATTTCATTTGTTAGCATGTTTCAGCATTACAAATAAAAACTTAAGACTTGCTATCTTCCTGGAATGCTATGTGAAAATATATTAGAAAAACAAACACAATACAATTGTATATATTGTGTAAAACAATTGTTATCCCACTTCCAAACAGTTAATTGGAGTGAAAGAGAGTGATTCTTGCTTTAGAAAGAATTTTTCACTAAAAGACTATTTCTGAACTCTGAAGGTATAGGAAACATGGTCATCAAATGACAGTAGCTCATCCCTGCCTTATAATTCACAGTTGCCCACAGGTGAGTATCATTTGTCTGCAGCAGGGCTTCAAACCTGCAAAAGTTTGGGCTCAGGTTCAGATGCAGTTCAAAACGCTACAATTGGGTTCAGGTTCAGTCCAAGTTTGGGTTTAAATTCCATGTATAGATTCAAACCTAACCCAACCTGAATGCCAAACCCATTCCAGTTCAAGCATTTTTTAAAATTTTTTCTGAACCGAAACCCTGTGAAAAATTGGGTTCATGTTCAGCTTTTAATTTTTTTTGTTGTACCATTCGCTATTTAAAAATTGGAATAGCCAGGCATGGTGGCGCATGCCTGTAGTCCCAGCGGCTCGGGAGGAGGAGACAGGAGGATCAGAAGTCCGAGACCAGAGGCTGTGTGTGTAACTTAGCGAGACCCTATCTCAAAAAAGTAAAAAAAAATGGGCTGAGGGTACAGCTCAGTGGTCCAGCACTTGCAGAGTACTCAAGTGCAAGGCCCTGGGTTCAACCCCCAGTACCAAAAAAAAAGGGGGGGGATATTAAAAATTGTATTCATCTATCTACACATAGAATTAAAATTTTAAATCTGAACTGAACCTGTACCCCCTAAATTTTAACACATTGAACCCACACCTAAACCTGAACCCAATTCTTCAAGGGTTTGAAGCCCTGGTCTCCAGCAATTTATATCTCAGGACTGATCATGCCTGCAAATGAGAGTAGAGGAGGATCTGCCCTCTGCTTTTCTGCATAACAGCTTCTCTGACTTTCATCAAAGCATGTGTATCCAGGAGAGAGGAGAAGAGAGTACTGAGAAGGATCGTCAACTCTGACCTGTGATGAATTCTCTCCAGAAATACCTAAAGTCAAATACACCAGCAAGGAACGGTGGCACATGTTTGTAATCCTAGCACTCAGGAGCCTGAGGCCAGAGGATCATAAGTTCAACACCAGTCTGAGCTATATGTTGAGTTGTAGGCCAGCCTGGACTACATAGTGAGACCTTGTCACAAAAAAAAAAAAAAAACAAATGTACATACAAATACTTTAAATAAGCCTTACTATCCTCCTAAAACCCTTTGGTCTACATGACACATATATATTCCTCTTGTTAGCTTAACTTCTCCCTTATTTCTTAGGGATCAGTTAGTTCTGTCCTTATTCTCCCTTTCTGCCTGAAATTATACTACCATGTTTTCCCTGTATTTACTAACAGTGGATGGCATTCATACCCCAGTAATCCTTCCCTGATCTGTGGATTTCTCTTTTCTCTGCAAAGTTAATGGGTAGGGTCTGACGGGGTAAGGGTCAAGGGTAAGGATAGCCTATCACATTTTACCCGGACACACCTATTAAGGATTAAAGTTCTGTTTACACACACGGCCATCTTTCTATATTTTTAGGTCATTTATGGTTAGTAGTCATTCATTTAGTATAGCACTGTGTTATTATGGAGGATACAAGAGAAATATAAAATACATTTCACTTAATATTTCTCACATAATTTTTACCACAGTCCTGAGAGATAGGTATTACAGAGAAGTTAAATAGCTTGTTGTTAATTATAAAGCACATAGGTGCTCGAACTAGCATTTGAACATAGGTCTGTTTAACTTTGTTTCAGAGATGAAGAGGCAGCTTTGTGAGTGTTGACAAGGAAATTTGCATAAACTACATGGAAATAATTCTTCTGTTCTCAACACTCCCCCTTAATTCATAGCTTTTATAGCTTCATTTGAACATATGAACCCATATTAAAGTCGATTTTAGTTACCATCATCTTTAATTATAAAGGGAAAGTTGGGTTTATTCATGCCTAAAATTATATCACATTTCCCAGAGGTAACTCAACTTTTTTACCTACTCTTCCCCAAAATATTAATCAAAAAGTGTCAAGGTTAATGGTTGCTGGTTTCCGTTATGTTACTTTTCCTTCTGTTTGATTAGCTCATTAGACTTGACACAGAGATCATTGTTTCATTACCCTCTTCTTTGGTGCTCTCAAGTGAAAGTAGTAAAAAGAGTTGAGTTCCCAGTAGCATTAAGTCCACTGATCACTTACTAATCTAGTAGGTGATTGTAATTTGTCCAAAGTTCCTATAGTATATGTGGTATGAAGATGGATTGCCAAGTTGATCTAGTATTCTTTCTTTAATGCCCAGATCTTTTAAAAAATTTTTATTGAGCATATTTATGTGTAGTTGGCTCTGTTAGGCATTATGGAGAATATAAGTACTCCAGATTTCTTTCATAAATGTAAATAGAAATACACCCTATATATACATGTCACATATTCATACAAACATACAGTAGCACTTAACAGTATGTTGTTAAAGAAGTATATTATCAGGGTGCTTTGAACTGGGAAGAAAAGCAAAACTCAATATCAAATGGATTAAACAATAAAGAAATTTATTTCTTCAAATGAGATGTCCAAAATTAGGGCAGTGTGGATGCCACACAGTCAAAGCTCAGGCTCTACTTTTCTGCAGTTTTTTTAGCCTAGCCTTCCTTTTGTCTTTGTCTTCAGGTCAGCTGACCACATGATTTTAAAAACGCGAGGGGGCAGTTCTAAGCATCAAGAGCAGATGAGATAATATCCAGAGGCAGAAAAAAAAGGTTTCTCTTTCAAGAACAGATTGGAGATCATTAGCAAGGAGATACAAGGAAGCTATCAGGATACTATCAGGAAGCTCAGGAGAGAGCAGGTGACAGTGTGGTAAATACTGAACTAGAAGTATATATAATCTATACTAATAGTACCAAAAAGAAGTGCTTCAAGGTACTCAGCAGAAGAAAAAAGTAGAGGCTTGGTAGAGGCTTTTCAGAGAAAACTTCATTTGAGAAGGAGGTTGTCTATCCACTTGGGGACGTGCGTGTTTAGTTACTGTGGGACCTCCAAATGGAAAGCTCCAATACACAACTAGGTGAATACTGGCCTAAGGCTGA
Source organism: Pedetes capensis (assembly GCA_007922755.1). Classification (NCBI taxonomy): domain Eukaryota; kingdom Metazoa; phylum Chordata; class Mammalia; order Rodentia; family Pedetidae; genus Pedetes; species Pedetes capensis. The sequence continues at coordinate 20,000 of VMDO01015412.1, read as the reverse complement.
GAAGTCTGGTAGAGAAAAATATATATAGACTGTAAATCATGATGCAGGCTCTTGAGAATGGATGAGCTAATCTAGTAAGAGGATCGAATAGGAAAGATCAATACAGAGGTCCTAAGGAGCAATGACCTTTTAAGCATTGGTGAAATAAAAGTTGCTAGCAGAGACAGAAAATAAAAATGAAGATCTCTTAATACCATCTGTGTATGGGATGGGTGTAAGCCAAAAAGACATGACATTTCATAATATTCATACATGCAAGTTGGCTAAAGGACTCTTTCAGTACCCATTGTTTGCCCAGTGGCAAGTGCCCTTCCACAAGATACTTGTTGAATGATACACAGTTTTGTTGGTGTTATGACTGGACATGAGCAGTATCCCACCCATAGCAGAACCGAGGCATTAAAATTTCTAAAATAAGTCTCTTTCTTTGCAGGAGTGGTCACACATTACTTGCCTTCTGGTTTTCCCGCCAGGAGGGAAAACTAAACCGACAGCAGACTATTGAACTGGGACATCATATCCTCAAAGCACACATCTTTAAGGTAATTAGAAAAATGGGAACCTTTCTTTTTTCCATCTCTTTCAGACTTCCCTTAACAATTTGTGCATGAAATAAAACTGCTGTTACTTCAGTGCCATCCCTGCTTTCTAAATTATTCTCCTATAAAGTTGGTCCATCTCCTAAAATATATTATCTGTATTTCCCTCAACCTTTAGAAAGAGAACTATATCTTCTATAGAAAAGTTAAGTCGCTCCCTTACAATTAGATTAAATAGGTTGATGTGCCATTTACATTAGCCATCTTCAAATTTAGCAGATCATTGGGCTTCGCAAGAACTGTATGTATATTATCATTTATGTACTCCAAATATGACCTGTCCTCTGCTGAAGACAGTCATGTTGTAACAATTAGTTGCAGGTTTTCATGAGGTCTAAAAGAAATCATTAACAGTAGTTAGTCCTTTGGTTATCTTATAATTGTTTTAGTGAAGATTTTCATATTCCAGGTGCTATGGTTTTTAAATTGTTTAGCCGAAAGTAACACTAACTCTTTTTTCCTTTTAGTACTGAGAATTTGAACCCAGGTCTTTGCATTAAGCAAATATTCTACCACTAAGCTACATCAACAGCCCCCCTTTTTTTCTTTTTTTTTTTTTTTTTTTTTTTGTATTTTGAAACAGTCTCTCTCTAAGTTACCCAGGCTCCCCTTGAACTTACTGCATAGCCCAGGCAGTCTATGAACTTGGAATCCTTCTGCCTCAGTCACTCAAGTAGCTGGGATTATAGGTGTGTGCTGCTGCCCCCAGCATACTAGCCTTTCTGGGAGGTACTTCCCCAATCTGTCTCAAATTGTGAGCCTCATTTTTCTCCCAGCCATTTCAAAACTTGTAAGAACTCTATTACATTATCTTCCTCTCTCAACATTCATAGATTTGACTAGAGCACCTGGAGAAGGACATATAATTACTCTGCACATGTGTGCATTCATTTATTTAGTCAATGTTTCCTGGCACAGAGTACAAGGTGCTAGGGATACAAAAATGTAAAAGATCCAATCTCAAATATTAAGGAATTTATAGTTCAGATAATAGTTGTGAGTTAACACACAAAAACAGAGGAAGAAATTGTTGTCCTAATATTTCTAGCTCACAGTTTGCTATTACCACATCTGATAGTTCCAGTCCCATGGACTGGGAGTGGAGCTTAGTGGTAGAATACTTACCTATCATACAGGAAGCTCTGGGTTCAGTTCCTAACACCACAAAAAGTGAAAGTCTCTTCTGATAGTTCCAATTCCTAGTTTCTTCTTTGTTTTTTCCCTGTCTCAGAAATGATAAATGCCGGTATCTTAAACAGGTCTCTGGGACAGACTTCCCCTAAGTGATGTTATAAAAATAAAACATTTCTTTTCATTGAGAAAGATGGCAATAAGGACAACTCCAAGAACCTATAAAATTCTTTGTAGTGTATAAGCACACATCCAAAGAAGCCTATTCATCAGATGTACAGATATGAAATCCATAATAATAAGTCTCTTATTCAAAACATAATTGTGTTGTCCAAAAAATCACTGTACCAAAAATTACCTTACTCAATGACATTACTTAGTGAGAGCAAAATAGAACTAAAATAACAGAGAAGATATCTCATTCCAATTTCAAGTGGACTGAAGTATGTCTACTACTTCTATAAACTCTAAGATCATCATCCTTCAGTTAGATGGGAAAGTAACTTGAGTATTAATCTTTTAACGTCACCATCTGCCCAACATCAGATGCAAAGATGAAGTTGTTGTCTGCCTTTGTGCACCATAAAATAAAGCCTACATTAAACAGAGAAATAACATGAAGCTCTGTTTGACCAAGTATAACTTTATCCAGTACATGGAGACCTACATTTAAACCATATGCTTCTGTCAGTAGCCCAGTTTTATCTTACGTTGATGCAGACAACATGGTTGACTGAGATAAGACTGGCTCCGTGTATGATTCAGGCCATAAATACGCAGCGTACAGCATACAGTGATGACGTGACTGCAAGCGGAAGAATGAAGTCTTGGACTCCGGTTTCCTGGTACTGCAGTTTACAGGGTTCTTTCAGAATGCAGAGTGCTCTCTGTTGATAGGCTTTAGCTTCTCCCAGGCTATAGTTCTCAGTCTCCATCAGGTAAGGGTCATGAAAATGCAAAGATAGACGTTATGGTTATAACCAGTCCCCCTTAGAACTTCTGATTAGCAGTGACATACAATCCAAGTTATATTTTTTTCCAATTTTAAATTTTCTTTGTCTTATCATTGTTTATGAAGTGCATATGTGTTATTAATTACTTAAAATATGAAAAGGTTGAGGGTAATTCTGGTATTTGGCTAGCTTTGGTATCCTTTTAATCTTGAACAACTTGATTCAGGTATAACTTTATATGTCATATAACATTCAGCAATTTTAGGTGTGCATGTTAATGATTTTTAGTATATTTACATTTATGAATTATCATCACTATCCGTATATTTCCTCACCCTAAAAAATAATCCTCATGCCTATTTTAAATCATCCCTTCCTCCACTTTCTGTCTCTATAGATTTGACTTTTCTGGCCATTTCATATAAATGGAATAATATAATATGTGGTCTCCTGTTTCTGGCTTCTTTCACTTAGTATAATGTTTTCAGAATCCATTAATATTGTAGCATAGATAAGTATTTTATTCTCTTTTTTTTTTTCTTTTCTTTTTTTTTTCTGAGATAAGGTCTTGCTTTGTTGCCCAAGCTAGCCTGGAACTTGAATATGTAGCTCAGGTTGGCCTCCTCAAACTCTTAGTCCTCCTTCCTCAGTCTCCTCTGTGCTGAAATTAGACTTGTGCCACCACACCCAGCGTTCATTCCTTTTTATTGCCAAATAATATTCCATTTTGTGAATTACTACATTTTGTTTATCTGTTCACAGTTAGACATTTGCTATAAACAGTTGTTAGGTGCCATCGAGTCGGGTCTGACTCACAGTGACCCTCTGTACAGCAGAACAAAACACTCCTCAATTCTGTGCCAAGCATATGACCTTATTTATGTTTAAGCCCATTGTTGCAGATATTGTGTCAATCCATCTACTTAAGGGTTTTCCTCTTTTTTTTTTTTTTTTTCATTGACCTGCCACTCTACGCAAACATGATGTCCTTCTCTAGGGATTGGTCCCTCCTGACTACATGTCCAAAATACATAAGACACAGTCTAGCCATCCTTATTTCCAAGGGCACTCTGGTTGCATGTCTAGGACAGATCTGTTGGCTCTTTTGGCAGTTAATGATATATTCATTATTCATCTCAGAACCATAATTCAAAAGTTGTGAACAGTAGTATACATATTTTCCATTTTTTAAATAACATTACCTACTTTCAAGTGACATTTAAGCCAGGCGCCATGGCACACACCTATAATCTTAGCTATTTGAGAGGCTGAGGCAGGAGAATCACAACTTTGAGGCCAGAGGCCAGCCTGAACAATTTAGTAAGACCGTATCTCAAAATAAAAAGGGGCTAGGAGTGGCACAGTGGTGGAGCACTTGCCTAGCATGTGTAAGGCCCTGGTTCAGCCCCCAGTACTGAACAAAATAAAATTAATTGATTGATTAAAGTGATATTTAGTACATTTACAGTGATAGGGTACAGGTTTATATGGATAATATGTCTTCAGTTCTCTTGAGTATATATACACCTAGAAATAGAATTGTACTGGTATGCCTGCCTGGAGTCCCAGCTTTCAGGAGGCTGAAACAGGAGGAGGATCACTTGAGGCCTGCCTAAGCAACATAGTATGATCCCATCTCTTAAAGAGAAGGAGGAGGAGGAGGAGGGAGAAGGAGAAAGAAAGGGAGAGGAGGGAGAAGAGTAAAATTCCTAGGTCATATGGTAACAATGCGGAACATTTTGGGAAATTGCCAGTCTGTTTTCCAAAGTGTCCATACCATTTTATAGTGCCACCAGTGAGTAGTGTATAGGGTTGCAGTTTCTTTTTCACACTGGGCTAAGAGGCTGGCTCAGTGATAGAGCACATGATTAGCCTCCATGAGGCCCTTGTTCAATTCCCAAGACTAAGATTCCAATTTCTTCATACCTTCACCAACATTTGCTAGACATTGTCTGTCTTGTTCTAGTCATTTTAGTGAATGTGAAGTGGCATCTCATTATGACTTTGATTTGCATTTCCCTAATGACCCATGTAGTTTAGCACTTACAATTCTTTTATAATCCTCTAATTGCCATTTAGTTTTCTTTTAATCTGTGAAAAGAAAACAAGATGTTTGTGAATTGTGGCCAAAGACATTTCAATCTAGTTTATAATATTGAATGTTTTCATTGATTTGAGTCTCTTCATTGGTGGGATTGTGGAATATTGTAATTTGCTCACTAAATACTGCCCTCTAAAATGACTGTTGATGAGGAAAGAGGGGTGGGGGAGGAGGGTCAGGGAGAAGCTGACGTGAGCAATGTACAATGCAATGCATGTATGGAAATGTCATAACGAGACCCATTAAGTTATACATTAAAAATTACTAATTAAAAAGTTTTTTAAAATATAAATAAAATGCTAGGTGCGGTGACACATGTCTGTAATCCCAGCAGCTGGGGAGGCGAAAGCAAGCAGATCACAAGTTCGAGACCAAAGGCAGTCTGCGTAACTTAGTGAGACCCTGTCTCAAAAAGTAAAAAAATGGGCTGAGGGTGCAGCTCAGTGGACCAGCACTTGCAAAACATGCAAGCGCACCCTGGGTTCAACCCCCAGTACCGCAAAAAAAAAAAAAAAAGAAAAGAAAAGAAAAGAAAGAAAGAAAGAAAGAAAAGAAATAGGTTCTGAAACCAGACTGTCTGGATTCAAATCCTGCTTTTCCTACTTGCACACTATGTGAATTTGAGCAAATTATTTAACCTTAGTATGTCTCTGTTTACTAATCTGTAAAATGAAGATGATAATTGCACTTATATGATGGTTGTGAGAATTTATTTCATTAATACATATAAAATGCTTAGAAGAGAAGCCGGGGCATCTAAGGGATATATATATATATGGGGGGGGGGGGTTGGATTTAGCTCAGTTGGTAGAGCACTGCTCTACAGTCCCTGAGGTCCCAAGTTCGATTCCCAGAACCACAAAAATGGGAGAAGTATGTGTCAATCCACTCCGGAGGCAATCCCGAAATAATCAGCCATTGATAACCCTATGAGGGTCACTATGCTTAACAACAACAAACACACACACACACACACACACACACACACACACACACTACATATATATGCTAACTCTAAGATAGGAGGTATCCCTGAGGAGAGAGGAAAATGGGATAAGAGAGAACTATAAAAGAAGATTCTAGTTTGTTAGACTTTATTTGTTTAAAATAAAAATGATCATTTTTATTAAATGGAAATAACCTAAGTATTCAAGAGTAGGATAGGATTAAGTAGGTATGACTTAGTCACTTAATGAAATATTATCCTGTTAAACTTGTCCATTAAGTTCTCAGTTTTGGTTATTATATTTTTTATTTCTAGATTTTCCATCATTTTTTCTTAGTTTTCTATTTCTCTTTCAAAATTCTCAATCTTGCCTTTTATCTCTTTGAACATAATAAACATAGTTATTGTACAGAGCCTTTGGGGTTATTTCTTCTCTTATTTGTACCAGTTTTCATTGATGATATTTTATTTCCTTATGTGCCTGGTTAAATTTTATTGTATGCTGGTCTTTGCATTCACAGATAATTTGAGAATAGGATGATATTATCTTCCTCTCTTTATGGCACCTAACAACAAAAGCTATATATAACTTAAGTTTGCTTAGCAATTCAGGATCACCTCATTTAATTTTCAAGGATTAATATAAATCAAAGCTCAGTTATAGTCCCTGTGAGAGCCTCCATTCTTCTGGTTCTCCTTTACTGCTGGAGTTAAATTCTTTAGGAAAGATGGGATTCCAAATCAAAGCAAAGAACTATATGACGGGGGGCTGGAGGCTGGAGCTCAGTGGTCCAGCACTTGCACAGCATGCAAGCTCCAGGCCCTGGGTTCAACCCCCAGTACTGCAAAAAAAAAAAAAAAAAAAAAAAAAAAGTATACGAAGGGCCCACCCCACTCCCTTGGTAGGCTGGGTCTTATCTTTAATTCCTGACTTCCTAGCCATCAGAAGTGCTCCTAGCTAACTCTCCAGAATTGACACAAACACCCAAAGGAAAGGTAGCTCCAACTTGCTTTCCCGAACTCCATCCTATCCTAAATGTTGAACCAGTAATTCTTCTCTAATTTGTCTGTCTTCACATATCTTTTTACATTTTTGTAAATCTTCTCCTAGTTGTCCTTAGCAGAAATGTTTATCTAAATTGCTTAGATCAGCAGAGCAATGAAAGCAAGGGTGGGGGCCCCCGGGGTATGGCAGAGGCTATGAAGTTCTCATGGCTACTGCCATGGAGCTTAGTTCTTTGAATAGCAATGACAGGATTCCAGATTCATTAGACATTTTCAGTTAATCCACAGCATTATTAGGAAAATTATCTTATAGAAGCTCCAGCCCCCACTTTCCCAGGAGGTGCTCTTTAAAATTGCTCTCTGCACACCCTGGCTGGACAGCTTAACCTCAAAGATGATGTGATGAAAATTATAGTCAGTTGGAACAAACTCCATAGTCTCTCAGCATTTCAGCCTGCATTGCTCTTTAGTGCACTTGAGCAACACGTTTTATACTTACACCCCTTTTTAGCAAAACTATCCTTTGCTGTTGAAGAAGTAGGAAAAACAGAAATGAGGAACAAGAATGAACTAAATGCTGCATTTCCCATTGGTGACATCCAAGAGGAAGAAAAGCATTAAGATTGTGATTTTGTTGCTGTTATTAGGTGCCATCAAGTGGAGTGTGACTCATAGCAACCCTATGTACAATAGAACAAAACACTCCCCAACACTGTCCCATGCCCAGGACTATTGTCAAGACACAAATCCATTTTGATCCAGAAGTAGTTAAAATAAAGACTGGAAAAGCAGAAATTGACAAACAAATATCTGCATTTATTGAAAGAAGCAAGCTGAAATCAATGAAAACAACCTCAGGGAATTTTGCAATATTGTTGATTATAATCAAGAAAATAATTGTGCGAGAATTGATACCATTTTTATCCCTTACCCTGGATCTGAAAGGTTTCTAGAAATGCAAATACGTATGGACCACAGACTAGACCTGAAGGAATTCAAAGTTCGGGTCATAAACCTACCAGCATACTTGAGATTGTGGTAATCAAGCTGTGGAAGAACGACTGCAGAATATGGAGCCTCACTTGTGATTGCAGACAGGTAGTCTGGTGCCAAGAAAGATTTACCAAAAAATTTTAAAATGTGAAGATAAAATCCTTGAGTTGGAAGGAATTTCTCCCGAATATTTTCAATCTGTAAACAGTAAACTTCTTTAGAAAAAGAAGAAAAATTCAACCACCTGAACAGAACTATTCACTGGCTGAACTTTATGAGAAAATTAGTGCCCTCAAGCACACCCTGCTCACAAAATCAAGAGAAGCAGAATCCATGGCAACTCACTATCACTTTCTATGAAAAATCCTCTCATTCTTGTTATTTTCCTTCTTAAAATTACATGTGTGTACTTTACAGTGTGATTAGTTAAATGGATATATTTTTTAATTGCTTAGATCAAGCTAGGCATGGGTGCACACACCTTTAATCCCAGCTACCTAGAAGGCTGAGGCAGGAGGATCACAGTTTTGAGGCCAGAGGCAGCCTGTACAGCTTAGTGAGACCTTGTCATAAAAATAAAAATAAAAAAAGAGCTGAGGGTGCAGCTCAGTGATAGAATGCTTACTTAGCACAAGGCCCTGGATTCAATCCCTAGTACTAAAAAAAAAAAAAAAAAAAAAAAATTCCTTAGATCCACTATTAGCAAAAGTGGTAGTCCACCCAAGTCCTCTTGAGTACAAATTATGACAGCATTCTAGGAACATCCAGCTTTTCTCTAAATATCTTAGGCTTTCTCACTTAAAATTCCTTTGTTATGTCTATATTATTGAAATTGTCTTAGGAATCACACAGAAGACAAAGGTAGTTTACATTCAAAAAACTAAATCCAAACTTGTAGGCCCTGAGCAGAGGGATGAACTGCTACATCTTTGAGAGAAGCTAAACACATTTTCTGAGTGTCATTTGATGCCAGAGATCTTGAGACAAAGAACTTTCAGGTAACCATAATAAACACAGGTCTAGCCAGGCATGGCCGTGCATGCCTATTGTTGTTGTTGTTAGGTGCCATCGAGTCGGTATCCAACTCATAGCGGCCCTCATAGGGTTTTCAATGGCTGACTGTTTCGGGATTGCATTGGGAGTGGATTGCCAGGCCCTTCTCCCATTTTTGCAGTGCTGGGAATTGAACTCCGGGCCTCAGAGACTGCAGCGCAGCGCTCTACCCACTGAGCTAAATCCCGTGCATGCCTATAATCCCAGCAATTTAGGACACAGAGGCAGGAGGATTGCAAGGTCGAGGGGAGAGTCAGCATGAGTAATTTAGCAAGATCCTGTCTCAAGATAAAAAATAAAAAAGGTGGGGCTGTGGGTGCAGCTCAGTAGAAGAGCATTTGGAAAGTATTTGCAAGGCTGTGGGCTCAGCACCTCAGTACCACCAAAAAACAAAAGCAACAAAGAGAAAAACACTGGTCCAGCATTATGGCATTATTCTTTTATAAGATAATGTTCCTAATAATTCTGTGGATTAACTGAAAATGTCTAATGAATCCTACTTAAGATTTAAGTTAATACTAAAGGGAACATGATTACAGATCATAGACACAGTTTTACTTTACATTTCATGGTTGGAAGAGAAGCATATAATACTTAGTTGAAATCATAAAAGTAAAGCCATATGAGTAGAGGGATTGTCCACTATAAAATGGTATCGAAGAACAGGGCTGAGAATGTAGAATGGTTTAGAATAACAGATAAAGGAAAAGCTATCAATTAGTTGTTTTGTCTAGTCTTAGAAGGTACTTTTCCAGCTAAGAATTCATAAGTAAAGTCCTAAATCAGATACTATCTACTTTTTAAAAATCTTGGTATAACAGAAGAGACATGAAATTTAGAATGAAAACCAAGACTTGTTTTCTCATTCCAGCTCCAATATTTGAGTAACTTAGGGAAAATTACTTAACCTTTTCTAGGTTGTTTCCTTCAACATAAAAATAGTGTTAAGTTCTACCATACACACCTGTTGCAGAGATTGTTGTTTTTAGGTGCCATCCAGTTGGTATCCAACTCATAGCAACTCTGTGTACAACAGGCAAAACAGTGTTGTTAGTGCTTCTCTGCTATTCATAGAGTTTTCAATGGCTGATTGTTTTTTGGGAGTGGGTTGCCAGGTCCTTCTCCCAAGACTACAGCACATGGTTTTCCCAGCCAGTCTCCCATCCAAGTACTAACCAGGTTTGACCCTGCTTAGTTTCTGAGATCTGACAGGTTGGGACACCACAGTGGTTCAGCTACAGGAGTTGCAGAGATTAGATTAAAGGAGCTAACATATAAGAAAGTCCTAACAGAGAACTTGACACATAGTAGATACTGAATAAATGTTAGAATCCCTTCTTTTATTTCCTCAGCCACAATCTATAAGGCACATTTTCCACTGCTAAAAGTTTCTTCTACTGAAGTATGGATATTTCTTTCTGTTGGCTTATCTATCTAATTTGTTAATATAGTTTATGGCTTCTCAAAAGGTCTTGGTGAAACCCACACATTTTCTAAATTAGGAGACTGAGGCCAAATGGGGAGTCAGAATTACATTTCTTGGTCTTTTGAGTTTTTGTTTGTTTGCTTATTTGTGTGGGGGAAGTTGGATATGGGTGGGTGAGTGTGGGGATGTGGGGGTGTGGTAATTGGAGGTTGAACCCAGGCTATGCACATACTTTGCAAGTGCTCTACCACTGGGCTGCAACCCCAGGCCATTTCTAATATTTTTTATTTTGAGACAGGGTTTCACTAAGTTACACAGGCTGCCTCTGGCCTTGAACTTGCAATCCTCCTGCCTCCACCTCCCAAGTCAATGGGATTACAGGCCTGTGCCACTGCAACTGGCTCTGTTTCCTGGTCTCCTAGGATTTGCAATGGAGACAAACCCTAGAACCTAACTTGTCTACTCTATCCCTGACTGAATAGCATTTGGAGATCTTGCAAAAAGGAGTATAAAATTTGATCTCATATATCAAAATAAATAATCTTTTTTTTTTTTTTTTTTTTTGCGGTACTGGGGGTTGAACCCAGGGCCTCGCGCCTGCATGCTCTGCAAGTGCTGGACCACTGAGCTGCACCTCAGCCCTTTTTTTTACTTTTTTTTTTTTTTTGAGACAGGGTCTCGCTAAGTTACGCAGACTGCCTGTGGTCTCAAACTTGCGATTCTCCCGCCTCTGCCTCCCGAGCTGCTGGGATTACAGGCGTGCGCCACCATGCCCTGCCCCAAAATAAATAATCTTAATAACTTAGTGATAAGTTTGCTTTAGTTTATGTGTTAGCATATGAACTGCTTAGCCAAATGAGAAACTTTGCAATGTATGTCCCTGTTGTTAGCATGAATTAAAAGATGTTCTGAGGTAACAGTAACAATCAGAGCTGTCATTTGCCACCCTTATTCATTTCAGCATACCCAGCTCTTAGTGCCTAGATGAATATGCTAATGGAGAGATTCAGAAGAGAGCTCAACCTCCTCAAGACCAGAGACAATATAGATAATGTAGAAACTAAATAGCCATTTTCTGCGGGGCACTGTGGTACATAACTGTAAACCCAGCAATTTGGGAAGTTGAGACAGGAGAATAGTGAGTTTGAGGCCAGAGGTAGCTGCCAACATAGTGAGATTTTATCTCAACATAAGAAATAAAAAAGAGGCTGGGGGAAAAGTTTGCCTAGCATGTCCTTGTAGTGTGAGGTTTAAAACTGGACTCTGTCTCAGCCACCCAGAGTGGCATTGTGTTTCTGGGAACCCAATAGTCTTTTCTGCCAAGATTTGGCCCTACTTTTTTGGCTTACCCTCTTGTCCATCATCTAGAATTAGGAGAGTAGTAGAAGTAATTAGCATCATTCTCTTCATTTTGTCAGGCTTTGCGTTTCATGTTGGTAGTGTTTGAACAGGTAGCCATTTTCACAAAGCCATGTCAGAGAGGTGCAAAATATAAAAAACATCCACTTCTAAAGGCATATCCTATGGATATATTTGCACAAATGTCTAAAGATGCATGTATATGAAAATAATTATTGTAACAGTTGTAGTAGTTGGGGGAAAGGGTACAGAACTACCTAAATATCTGTCTCTAGGGTGCTGACCTAAGTGAACTATGATGTACCCATTTAATGGACTATTACATATCCCTTGAAATAGAATGAGACATGATGCATATGTTTGTTATCTTGACTATAGAGATGGTTTCAGGATGTATAGATATGTTAAACTTACATATTTGTACATTTTAAATACTGTGCAGTTTATTCTATGTCACCTTTACCAATAAAGGTACTAAAAAAAAGAAATAGAATGAGGCAAAAGCATGTGTATAGATATAGCATATGTCCACAATATTTTATTTGAAAATTAGCAGAAGTATATATAATTGTTTCTTTAAGATTTTAAGTGTTTTCATGGGAAAAAACTTTAAAGGTTTTTAGGCCAGGGTACATATGTACATATATATATATATATATATATATATATATATATATCTTACATAGATCCCAATTCAATCCAATTTTTTAAAATTTTGTTAAGATAAGGAAATTTGAACACTGAATATTGGAAATCATAGAATCTTTCTTACTAAGTGTGTTAATGATGTTAGACTATGGTTTTTAAAGAGTTCTTATCTTTTAGAGGCATTTACAAAAAGAGTTAAATATTAACTGACAAGGTATCCAGGATTAACTTCAGAGTAATCCAGTCAGGAGAGAAGGAGGCTATGGATGAGAATATAAATAAAGCAAGGTTGGCCATAAGTTGAAGATTGTTGAAATGAGGTGAGAGGTCCATGGGAAGTTTATTATACATGCTGAATACCCTTTATCCAAAAGGCTTGGGACCAGAAATGTTTTAGATTTGGGGTTTGTTTTATTTTGTTTTGTTTTGGATTTTGAAAAAATTGTGCACATACATATTGAGATATCTTGGGGATGAGACCCCAGTCTAAACAAAAAATTCACTTAGGTTTCTTTAAACTTTTTTCAAACTACACCTTATACAGCCTGAAAGTAATCTTATGCAATATTTTTAGAGAGTGATGGGAGGTTGAAACTGCTTTTATTTAATACTGTACTATTTGGTTTGATTTTTACAACAAATTTATATTATTTTTATAATTTCGTAAGCTTAAATGTAGAAGTCTTAAAAAAAAAAAAAAACTACCAAATTAGAAGGTGATACTTTTAAACCACCACATCCCAGTACTTGAGCTGATCTTCAAGTATAGAAGTCAAGAGTAAGGAAAGTATCTACTTTGAACATTTCTTAGAATATAGATAGATAGATAGATAGATAGATAGATAGATAGATAGATAGATAAATTTGGCTTTGTTTTTTCTTTTTTTGAGACAGAGTCTCTCAGTGTAGCCCAGGCTGGCTTTGAACTCACCACCCCCTGCCTTAGCCTCCCAGGTATTGGAATTTATAGGAATATACCATCACACCTGGCTAGAAACAAAATTTTTTATCTGAATGTTTAATTATTTAATTTTGTTTCAAAATACCTCCACAGGGGAAAATAGGTGCCTATATCAGAAAAGCCTTTTCATGGTATTCATGTATTCAGTCTTTCCATAGGATTAGCCATCTTTCAGTATTTCCTCTAGAGTGAGAATTCTCTCTACAGGAAATATTTCTTCACTCAGAGCCTGATCTACAGCCATACCACCCTGGCATCCAATCTCGTCAGATCTTTGAAGCTAAGCAAGGTTGGGCCTGGTTAGAACTTGGATAAGAGACTGCCTGGGAATACCAGGTGCTGTAGGCTTGTGGGAAAGATCCAGCAGCCCACTCCCGAAATAATCAGCCATCAAAAACCCTATGCATAACAGAGAAGCACTGACAATAGTGGTGGGCATGACACCATGTTGGGTAGTGTTTTGTCTGTTGTACCTAGGGTCATTATGAGTCAGAACCCGACTTGATAGTACCACCAACAAACAAAACAGAGAGCCTAGGCCTTCTATGGGAATGCCATCACCACCATGATTTGAGGTTTTGTCAGATGAACGTATAACTCATAAATAAGTTAAATATTCCTTCTATGTAAGTGCCCTTTCCTTAGTATGCCAAATGAACACATCTTATTGATTTGGATATTTATAGGTATTCTAGGCAAGAACAGCCTACATTTCCAGGAACAAAGTAAGCATAAGTAGCATAAGTTATTGAAAAACATACTTCCCTAGATCCATGTAGGCCCTAAACTTTATTATTAATATCTTCCTTCTGTCAGAATTTCCTGCTTTAACTCAGAGATCATTGTGAAAGAATGTCTAACCATCAGGCAATTTTAAAAAACAAATATTCCAGTTCGTCCTGGAGAAATCCATGTAAAAAGGACAAACACTAGTAGTTGCAATAAGACATATGCCAGTCATACTAGGAGAAAATTTGTTGCTGATGTTGTGTTCATCCCTAAGGATGAACAGATGTGGTTATTTTAGGGTTATTAGTAGGGTAAAGAACTCTAAATGCTATAACAAAACTGTAAAGGTTCAATGATTTAAAACATCAAAGGTTTATTCCCTGCTTCTGATGTTGTCTGGTGCAGCTCATTGGACACATTCATTCTATGTAGTAGTTCTGAAATCATCTTGCACCTCAGGATCCTCCACTGGATCCTCTGCATCTGGCCTGCAGTCAAGAGAGACAATAGAAAGTCTGCTACTAGTAACACACAGGAAGTTTGGAGGCCAAGGCTGGACATGACATATTACTTCTGCCAAAATTTAATTAACAAGAATTCAGTCACATGACCCCCCCTACCTGTAAAGAAAGTTGGGATATAAAGTTTTTCCAAATGCCAAGGAAGAAAATGAAATGAATATCAGTGATCACATCACATTATATCTTCCGCAGTGTGTGTTTTAGGTTTATTCGACAGCTAATAGAAAAGATACAGAAAAACAAATTACATCCAAATGTGGCAGAAAAGAAAGATAATAAGTAGATTGATTACTAGAGACAATTTAATTACCTTGTTCCTACAGGACTCATCTTTATTCCCATCAATGGATAGGTTTTGTTGGGCATAGACATGTTAAGGTGGGGCTATGCTCTGATTCATTAGTACTAGAAACCTAGAGGCCACTAGCTTACCATTAATGATACTTTTTAGCTAGGTTAATAATTTAATTGTTCCTATATTTCTCTTTCAGGGTTTGAGTAAAAAAGTTGGTGTGTCATCTTCCATCCTGCAAGGTCTCTGGATCTCCTATAGTACAGAAGGTCTTTCCATGGCACTGGCATCTTTACGAAATCTCTATACTCCAAATATAAAGGTAAACACAAAGAAATAACACATAGAAGCCAAGTATGGTGGCACACACCTATAATGCCAGAACTCAGGAGGCTGAGGTGAGTTCAAGGTTAGACTTGAGACCAGCCTGGGCCACAGCAAGACCTTGTCTCAAAAAATGAGAGAGAGCCAAAGTGGAGCAAGGGAAGAAGGCGTGGATGGAGGAAGGATGGACTGGGTCTGGTTTGTGCTTGGGTGGGAGATTAAAGAATGCACAGTGTGGTGGCACACACTTATAATCCCAGTGAGTTTGGAAGCAGAGGCAGGAGGATCTCAGTTTTGAGGTCAACTATGTAACTTAGTGAAACCATGTCTCAAAGTTAAAAAAAAAATTTTTTTTTAATGGGCTAGGGGTGCCAGTGGCATAGACAGCACTTACAAAGTATGTACAAGGCCCTGGGTTCAACCCCCAAGTGCTGAAGAAAGAAAAAGGGGGGTGGAGGGGAAGAAAAGAAAGGAAGGAAAGAAGGAGAAGAAAAGAAAGAGCAAAAACAAATTAACTGAAAAAAATAAAATTAGAAGGGTGTCAAATGGCTATTCAGTTGATTTTGTGGTTGCTTTATACTTTCTCCTATTAGCCTCTTACTGATAATTTATGTATTTTAAATTGCTTCATTTTATTCTGTAAATTGAAGACTGACCCTGTTATCATTCTTTCTGTCTTCTATAAACTGACTCTCACACCTAGGATCAGGTATTTCTGGTGCTAGAGGATAAATTGATCTTGGGTAGCCTATCTTTTGGGAGAAAATTTTCTGACCAAGAGTTTTCTTAGTAGAGCTGATGTTCAGCACTGCAGTATGGGTGGCATTCGCTCGAACTACTGAGCAATTTATGCAAAGGAGACATTTTAAATTTCTTTCCAAAAGGAAGATATTGAAAAAGGAGCAAATGAAACTTATAAAACAGTTAGTTACTAAACACTAATAGACACCATTATAGGGTCTCTGGTAATTTAATAAAATATGACTTAAAGGATACAACTGATATTTGTCTAATTATTATTTCTATTTATTTATTTCTAGGTCAGCCGCCTGCTGATTTTGGGAGGTGCCAATATTAATTACCGGACAGAGGTTTTAAATAATGCTCCAATCCTATGTGTACAGTCTCATCTTGGTTACACAGAAATGGTGGCCCTGCTTTTGGAATTCGGTGCCAATGTGGATGCTTCTTCTGAAAGTGGCCTGACTCCTCTGGGATATGCTGCAGCAGCAGGATTCCTGAGCATTGTGGTGCTACTGTGCAAGAAACGGGCCAAGGTAATGTCAGCCCACCTCCTTTTCCTTTCTTCCTTTATTCTGTCTTCCCGATGTAGCCTTAACTCTTGTGTTACCTCAGGAGTCCAGGTACATCAATCCCTAGTAGGAGCAGATCAAAAGGAAGGCTCACTCAGCTTATGTCCCCATGTTTGCCCATTTGGCCCTGACAGCCCACAATGCCTCTGCAATATTTGTAAAACCTTTGAGAGGTGCTTAGGAAATGGCATTTATCATCAATCACAAAAAGTTCCTATCTAACAATCCAGAAGTGCTCTACTGAGCACAGAAGAAGCCTCTATGTCATAAAGAAGAAGTGGAGGAGCAAGGAGACTACAATGGGAGGTCTGAACTGAATTGTGCTTACAGGCTCTAAGCCCTTCATGAACAGAAAAGAAATCTTAGCCCTGGAGATGAGAAAGAGACCAAATGCTTTCATCCTGTCCTTGAAGATCACCATACTAGAGATATGGGAAAAGATGATGATTTATATTCAAGTCCACTTCAAAGTGTGTATTAGTACATTTCAAATCTCTGAAAACATTTCCAAAATATCTTCTTTATGCTATCTCTACAACCACTTGTACTTAAAAAAAAAAACTCAATTTCTAATATTGGTGAAAAAAAAATCTAGCCTTACAAATGTAGGCCTGTAGGGAAAAATATGGCCTTAGGTATTTTTATTTCATCCTGAAAAGAAACTTAAGGATGTTGGTGGTTTCACAGAGAAATATAAGTAACAGGTATGACCTCATTCTGAGATATTCAATACCCTTACAAGGGAAGAAAGTAGAATTCCTGAGACTCCTTTGGGGACTGGGACCTGGAATTCTCAGTGAAATTGCAGAGCCTTAGATATTTACTGTGACACAGCAATTGTCCACTTATAATAACATTCCATTTGTTTAAATGGACACCTCTAGAAAGAGAGTGATAACTAGTCCTTATTACTGTTGCCATTAATTCACATCCTCGCTGGGTTTCTCCTGCTGCTCAGTCCTTACACTGCCACATCATTATTTTACTCATCTTTCACTGATTCTCCAGAGCAGATATGTAAGTCATTTATACTCTCCTCAAATCCTGTCACACCTCTTCTGCCTTATACATTAGTGTGATTAGGTTGAGAGTCACACATGATGATGCATGCTTTTCAGCCCAGCTCTTAAGACTCTGAGGCAAGAGGATCACAAGTTCAAGGCCAGCCTGGGCTATATAGCTAGACCTTATCTCAAAAAAAAAAAAAAATTCAGATTCATCTCCATCTGAAAACTCTATCGATCTTCACCTATACTCACTTGTACTCCTGCCTCAGAGAAGGAAGCGCTTACCTTCCTTTCCAAAGCAATTGACTCTACTTACATTCCCTCTACTTATATTCCAAAGCAATTGACTCTACTTATATTGACTCTATTATATACCCAGTATGTTGCTCCTCCTCTCGCGTTATTTCATTCCTTTTATGAATTCATACTACCTTTTTTCTGAGTTTCTACAAAGCTATGAATGTTTCCCCTAACCTAAAACCAAACTCTTCTCTCTCCTACTAACTAGAGGCTATGTCCCAACTCTTTTCTTCCATATCTGTCAAACCTGTCCTAAAAGTCATCTCTGCTTGCTATCTCTGATTCCTCATTACTCCTTAATCACTTGAAATCTGGCTTCCATGAGTGAGAAAGGAGGCACACCATTAAAATCATAACCTTTGGAATCAAATACAGTTGGGTCACTGTATTTGGGTCAGGTATGGTGGCATATGTCTATAATCCCAGCAGTCTGAGGCAGGGGATCATGAGTGCAAGACCACCCCAGGCTACATAGTAAAACCCTGTCTCAAAAAAAAATTTTTTAACAAAATAAAAGAGAGAGAGAGAGAGAGAGACAGAGAGAGAGAGAGAGAGAGAGAGAGAGAGGAACTAAGTCAAGTCTACACTGCATCCATACTTATTTTATATGAAGACTTGGACAAGTCATCTAACCTGCAGTCTCATGGTTTTCATCTATAAGGAGGAGTAATAGAGTCAGAGTGAACATTAAAAGAGATAAAGTCTTTTTAAATCTCATGCAGTGTCTGTTAGTTGTTGTTAGGTGCCATCAAATCAGTGTCCAACTCATAGCAACCCGACATACAACAGGCGAAACAGTATTGTTAGTACTTCTTTGCTATTCATAGGGTTTTTTTTTTCAATTGCGGACTGATTTTTGGGAGTGGATTGCCAGATCCTTCTCCCATGCCTACAGCACCTGGTGTTCCCAGGCAGTCTCCCATCCAAGTTCTATCCAGGCCCAACCCTGCTTAGCTTCGGAGATCTAATGGGATCAGGTGCCACAGTGGTACGGCTATAGCCATGCCTATTAGTAGCACCGTTAAAAAAAGAAAAAGAAAAAGAAAATACTCTAACCTTCCAGCATTCAACTGAGCTCCTCTCTCAAAAGTCACTAACTACTGTCAATCACCAAATAAAGTAGCTGCTTCCATTCTCACTCCCCTAAGCTTCTCCATCGTGTTGGTAGTATTGAGATTTTAATATTGTCCTAGTTCTCCTCCTAATTTTCTGATTGTTCTTCTCATATCTTTCTCCTAATATAATTTGTTCATTAAGTCTTTTCCCTCTGGTCTTCTCCATTCTCATGCTCTCTCACCATTAAAATCACAGGCTTTGGAATCAAACAACTAGGTTCTAGTTCTTATATCTACATTCAGGTAATTCTTAACTCGAATTAGTTTGTTGTAGTTGTTAGGTGCTGTCAAGTCAGATGCGACTCATAGCTACCTTCATAGGGTTTTCAGTGGCTGATTGTTTCAGCATTGCTTCGGAAGTGGATTGCCACGTCCTTCTCCCATTTTTGTAGTGCTGGGGATTAAACTCTCATCCTCAGAGAACACAGAGCAGCACGCTACCAACTGAGCCAAACCCCCACCCTTCCAATTGCTAACTTCCGAAAAATTTGAGCTTTGATTCACATTCTTAACTGCCTCCTTGACAATGAGGCCTGAATTATTTACTGGCACCTCATATTTAAGTTTCTAAAATAACTCATCATCCTTACCCTGTCTGTAAATACGTCTTCTTCCTGGCTTTTAAAATTTGATAATGTAGCCTCCATTTTTCTGAAAATTAAAGATTTGTTGACACCTTCCTCTCCTTTGCCTTTCCAAGTTCATTTAGTAGCCATCTCTTTTGCACTTTTATCCTGAAAATAGCTTGAGCAGCCATTCTTTCATCTCCATCCCAACTGCTACGATCTTCCTGATTTATTCTTGCGATCATCTTGTGAAACAATCCCCTTTTTCAGATTCTAGCCTTATCGATTACACACATCATCCCTTTAATTTCTTTAAACCTTTTATTTTGCTGGGGGCGGGGTGGCACACAGCTATAATCCTGGCAACTCGAGGGGTGGAGGCAGAAGGATTGTGAGTTCAAGGACAGAGTCATCCTGTATAACTTAACTCTTTATTGCTTGCTCTAGCTCATTATTGTTGTTGTTGTTAGGTGCCATCGAGTCGGGTCTGATTCATAGTGACCCTATGTACAGCAGATCGAAACACTTGCCGATTCTGTGCCAGGCAAACGATCTTATTTATGTTTAAGCCCATTGTTGCAGACACTGTGTCAATCCATCTGGTGGAGGGTTTTCCTCTTTTGCGTTGACCTGCCACTCTCCCAAACATGATGTCCTT
>VMDO01015411.1:0-51268 GCA_007922755.1 Pedetes capensis | reverse complement strand
ACAATTACATGCGATTTCTAGTCCATTTATATTGACCTCATTCTTATCTTCCCTCCCCCCCTTTTAATGTGATCTGACCTTTGAGTAGGATTTTTCCTTCTTGTAATTTTGAGTCAGCTCTCTCATATGAGTGAGAACATGTGTTGTTTCTCTTTCTGAGCTTGTGTTCGTTCACTTAAAATAATTTTCTCTAATTCCACCCATTTTGCTGTGAATGACCCTATTTCATTTTTCTTGATTGCTGAATAGTATTCCATTGTGTATATATACCATAGTTTTTTATCCATTCTTCTATTGAAGGGCACTTTGGTTGATTCCATATCTTTGCTTTGTGAAAAGCGCTGCATTGAACATGCTATCTTCTTAAAAATCTTCCAAACTCACCTCTTCTTTCCATGGGTCACCACTCAGCACATTTGTACCCACATCCTATTTTCCTTAGATTATTGCAGTTAACCTGTTTGGTCTTAGTATCTCTTTTGCTGTTCTCCTCAGCCATGGTAAGTTTTCACTGCAGTTCAGAATGTTATTTCTACAATTTGAATTTGACTCTTTCCCATATAAATTATGAGAGACATTCCTCAGAATCTCCAGATAGAACACATCCTGATCTGGCTCTTGCCTGGGCTTCTGATTTCATCTTTTGGCACGTTGTCATTGGGCACTTTGTCATTCACTTGAAATTTCAGCAAATTGAGTTGCATAAACTTAATCCTAAATTATCTATCATTCCATACCTAATTCCCTTCAAACTAGATATTTTGGATTTAAGTGCATTCAGTTGAGTGGCTTCCTATTATCAGGAAAGCTGCCTTTAAGCATCTCATCTAAATGTATTTTCATTGCATTGCAAAAGCCACTCATCCCTTCAATATCCTGCTATATTTTCGACTCAATGTCCCATTCATCTTTACACTTATTGAGGGCAAGAGCTAAATTTCGTTCATTTTTCTGTAGCCACTACCATTGTACACCAGGTTTTCTTTAAATAGTATCTACATCTGGACCACCTTGCCTTCTGATCTCCCTACATCTTAGAAGCTAAGCAGGGTTGGACCTGGTTAGTCCTTGGATGGGAGACTGCCTGGGAATACCAAGTGCTGTAGGCTTGGGAGAAGGAATTAGCAGCCCACTTCTTAAACAATCAGCCAATGAAAACTCTATGAATAGCAGAGAATCACTAACAGTGTCCAGGAGTATTTAGTCTGTTGTAAATAGAGTCACTATGAGTGGGAGCCAACTCAATGGCAACTAAAAACAACAATATAAATACTGGTAAAAAATAAAAAACAATAAGGTTTCATTATACACTTCGTGATATAAAATTGTTGTTATTATTATTGTTAGGTGCCTTCAAGTTGGTGTCTGATTCAGTGACCCTACCTACAACAGAAAAATAGTATTATTAGTGTTTCTCTGCTACTCACAAGGTTTTCAATGCCTGATTGGTTTTTGGCAGTGGGTTGCCCGGATCTTCTGTCAAGCATACAGCACCTGATGTTTCAAGGTGGGCTCTGATCCAAGTACTAACCAGGCCCAACCCTGCTTAGCTTCTGAGATCTGAATGGGATCAGATGCCACATAGGGTTATGGGCTCATGACATAGTAAAATATTTAATATGAAACTAACAATAAATTAAAAGTAAAAATATAAGAATCAAAACAGAAAAATAATACCAGGAGAAAAAATTGCCGAGCAAGAATAATGAAATCTAAAAGTGATCATTGCAGCCCGTGTGTGTGTGTGTGTGGGGGGGTGGGTATTAAATATATTATGAATCCAAGTGAACTATTCACTATTTAAAGTTAAAAAACATTCAAATGGGTGCTATAAAGTTATTTTACTAAAATATTTGAGAACTGTCAAAAATAGAGGGAATATGTAACTGTAAATATGCCATCATTAAAGTACTGCATTTGTGATGGAGGTGCTTTGAAGGATGAAGTGAAAAATGTTGTTGATGTTGTTAGGTACTGTCGAGTCAAGTCCGACTCATAGCAACCCTATGTACAGCAGATCGAAACACTTGCCTATTCTGTGCCAGGCAAACGATCTTATTTATGTTTAAGCCCATTGTTGCAGACACTGTGTCAATCCATCTGGTGGAGGGTTTTCCTCTTTTGTGTTGACCTGCCATTCTCCCAAACATGATGTCCTTCTCCAGGGATTGATCTCTCCTGACTACATGTCCGAAATAGGTAAGATGCAGTGTGGGCATTCTTGCTTCCGAGGAGCACTCTGGTTGCACTTCTTCAAAGACAGATTTGTTGGTTCTTTTGGCAGTCCATAGTATATTCAATAAACATCTCCAGCACCACAATTCAAAAGCTTCAATTCTTTTTCTCTCTCTTGTTCAATGTCCAGCTTTCACAACCATAAGATGCCACTGAAAATACCATGGCATGAGTCAGATGCACCTTCGTCTTCAATGTGACATCTTTGCTTTTCAATACTCTAAAGAGATCTTTTGCCACAGCTTTTCCTAGGGCAATGTGTCTTTTGATTTCTTGACTGCTGCTTCCATGGGTGTTGACTGTACAGCCAAGCAAAGCAAAATCTTGGACAACCTCAATCTTTTCTCCATTTATTGTGAAGTTGCATGCTGACCCAGTTGTAAGGATTTTTGTTTTGTTGATGTTTACCCATAACCCATATTGAAGGCTATGATCTTTGATCTTCATCAGTAAATGTTTTAAATCTTCTTCACTTTCAGCAAGTAGAGTTGTGTCATCTGCATAACGCAGGGTGTTAATGAGTCTTCCTCCAAACTTGATGCTACGTTCTTCCTCATAAAGTCCAGCTTCTCGGATTATTTGCTCAGCGTATAAATTGAAGAGATAGGGTGAAAGTATACAGCCCTGACGCACAACTTTCTCAACTTTAAACCACTCAGTGTTTCCTTGTTCTATTCGAACAACTGCCTCCTCATTCATGTACAGATTTTTCATGAGCACAATTAGGTGTTCTGGTATTCCCATTTTCCGAAGTGTTATCCATAATTTGTTATGATCCACACAATCAAAAGCTTTTGCATAGTCAATAAAACATAGACAGACATCTTACTGATATTCTCTGCTTTCAGCTACTATCCATCTGACATCAGCAATGATGTCCCTGGTTCCCTGCCCTCTTCTAAATCCCTCTTGATTTTCTGGTAATTCCCTGTCTATACGCTGCTGCAGTCGCTTCTGAATGATCTTTAGTAGAATTTTGCTGGTGTGTGATATTAATGATACTGTCCAATAGTTTGTACATTCAGTTGGATCCCCATTTTTGCAAATAGGCACAAATATGGATCTCTTCCAGTCATTTGGCCAAGTAGCTGTTTTCCAGATCTGTTGGCATAAACATGTTAACACCTCCAGTGCTGCATCTGTTTGTTGAAACATCTCTATTGGTATTCCATCAATTCCTGGAGCCTTGTGTTTCGCCAGTTCTTTCAAAGCAGCTTCCACTTCGTCCTTCAACACCATTGGTTCCTCTTTGTAGGCAACCTCTTGGAATGGTTGGTCATCTCCCAATTCTTTCTTCTATAATGACTCTGTGTATTCTTCCCATCTTCTTCTGATGTTTCCTGCATCATTTAATAATTTCCCTGTAGAATCTTTCACTACTGCCACTCGAGGCTTGAATTTTTTCTTCACTTACTTAAGCTTGAGAAACACAGAGCATGTTCTTCCCTTTTGATTTTTTGCCTCTTGGTCCTTGCATATGTTATTATAATATTTGTTTTTCTCTTCTCGAGCTGCCTTCTGAAATGTTCTGTTTAGTTCCTTAACTTCATCATGTCTTCCTTTTGCTTTAGCTGCTTGATGTTCGAGGGCTAGGTCCAGTGTTTCTTTTGACATGTAATTTGGTCTTTTCTTTTTTTCCTTGTCTTTTTAAGAACTTTTTGCTTCCTTCTTGAATGATATCTTTTATGTCATGCCACAACTCTTCTGGTCTCCTATCATTTGTGTCTAATGCATTAAACCTATTTTTGAGGTGGTCTCTGAACACAGGTGGGATATACTCAAGGTCATACTATGGCTCTCGTATACTTGTTCTAATTTTCTCCAGCTTCAGTTTGAACTTGCATATGAGAAATTGATGGTCTGATCCACAGTCAGCACCTGGTCTTGTTTTGACATTTTGTACAGTGCTTTTCCTTTGTCTCTTTCCACATATGTAGTCAATTTGATTCCTGCACATTCCATCTGGTGAAGTCCATGTGTATAGTCTCCGTTTATGATGTTGAACAAATATATTTGCAATGAAAAGGTCATTGGTCTGACAAAATTCTATCATGTGATCCCCAGCTTTATTTCTGTCACCAAGACGATATTTTCCAACTACTGAAACTGCTTGTTCGTTTCCAACCTTTGCATTCCAGTCACTAATGATTATCAGTATGTCTTGATTGCATGTTTGACCTATTTCAGATTGCAGAAGCTGATAAAAGTCTTCCCTTTCTTCATTTGTGGCCTTAGTGTTGGGTGCATAAATTTGAATAATAGTCATATTAACTGGCCTTCCTTGTAGGCGTATGGATATTATTCTATCACTGACAACATTGTACTTCATGACAGGCCTTGAAATGTCTTTTTTGATGATGAATGCAACCCCATTTCTCTTTAGTTTATCATTCCCAGCATAGTAGACCATATGATTGTCTGACTCAAAATGGCTTATGCCAGTCCATTGTAGCTCACTGATGCCTAGAATGTCAATGTTTATGTGCTCCATTTCTCTTTTAACAATTTTTAATTTGCCTAAATTCATACTATGTACATTCCATGTTCCAATTATTAATGGATGTTTACAGTTTTTTCTCTTCATTTTGAGTCATGCCACAGCAAGTTGAACACCTTGGGGTTTTACTCCATTTCCTTCATCACAGTAGACTCTACTTGGAGGAGGCAACTCTTCCCCAGTAGTCTTTTGTGTGCCTTACAACCTGGGAGCCTCATTTTCCAGCACTATTTCTGACAGTGTCTCTTTGCTATCCATAAGATTTTCAATGGCTAGTTGTTTCGGTATTGGCTTGCCAGGTCCTAGTCCCTAGTCTGTCTTAGTCTGGAAGCTCAGCTGAAAACCTGTCCACCATGGGTAACCTTGCTCATGTCCAAGGTTACAGTGGCAGAGCTCTCAACCTCATAGCAACATGCAAGCCCCCACAGTGCGGCAAACTGACAGACGTGCAGGGGAAGTGAAAAATAGAAAGTAAGAAATATGTGTGAGGTAGGACTAGGGAATAGTGTAGGAAATATGAAGATTTGGGAATGAAGCGATGCAATATTTGTTCTATATAGACCTTTGTATAGTCTTATACAAGTGCATAATGTTAGAAGTTGGAAAATACTAAAAACCCATGAAATAATGCATAATGAAAGTCCATAAATAATTAGAACAGAATGGTGAACAATGTATTGATAACCCAGAATAAACCAAAAAGGGACATATAAAACCAAACAGGATGGATCAAAATAAAACCAAAAATAATATTGTACATATTTACAAAACCTTTAAATCATTCTATTACATATAAATACAATAGAGAATTCAGGAACAATGGCAGAATGTGGAATTCGACAATTATTTCCTCTGCAAAACAATGAGAATTCTGGCAAACCACGTAAGAATCAACTTTTCAGTATTCTGGAAAATGACCAAAGGGTTGTTGCATTTCAAGCTGCAGATACACAGGAAAAATAGCTGAATCTTGATATGAAAAGTAGGCTTTGTAATATATAATGTCTTCTATTCCCATATCCCCAGCTGTACTGCAGCTTTGAAAGCTAATATTCTGAAATCACAGTAAAACAAAACAAAACAAACAAAAAACACACAAAGACATAGCATCCTAGAAGCATTTGGAGATGGCAGAATGAGGTTGGAGATCCTTCAATCTACATGCCTATGAAATCCTACTTCTGTGACTTCTCTGTTTATTCTTCACAAGATCCTTTTCTAAAGTTTGTTATTTACATGACTCAGAAATCTCTTAGTGCAAATAGATTTTCCCATAGGAGCTTTTCAGAAACAGAGAAAATTTTTCAATATTGAAGCTTCCTGAGAGAGTAAATAATAATTAACCACAAAGCTTAAAGGCAAAACTGGAGAATAAGATATTTATAAGGATCTTTCAAATGCTCTGCTACATTCCAGAAAAATATATAACACTACATGCATTTGTAAGATTTTGCAAATATTTTGGTTAGTGTACAAGGTCAGACATAACCAAGATATGACTTAACATCAAAGTACATGTGAGTTTCTGCACAATCAGTAATTGAAGACAAATATGGAGCTATAACATTCCTAATTAATTGTTGAAGGTATGCTTCAAAACACCTAACAATGTCCATGTCAAAGTCTGGGAGATATATTGGTTCCAAGCATTTAAGAAAATATCTATGAAATTAGAGCCTCTGCAAATTAGCCAGACCCTATCTCAACGTAAAAAATAAGAAAGGGACTGGGGTGCATGTTGGTGGAGCACTTGCCTAGCATTTGCCAGAATTGGAGATTCACCCCCAGTACTGGATAAAAGAAAAAGAAAAGGAAAAGGATAGAAAGGAAAATGTGTACTTCTCAAAAAATAATACATAGCATAAGAGAAGAAATAAGCATGTATGACACATGCAATGGTAACAAATAGTGAGTGGAAACTAACTGAACCAGACAATGTCCGAAGAATGCATTTACTAGATAAAGACTTTCAAAGAGCTATTTTAAATAGTACCAAAATGAAAGGAAACTACGTATAAAGAGCTAAAACAATGCCTTGTAAAATGGATACAATCAATAAAGATAAATAGTAAGAAAGAGCCAATTAAAAATTTTGGAGAAGCTGGGCATGGTAGTGCATGCCTATACTCTCAGTGACTTGGGAGGCTGAGGCAGGAAGATTGAAAGTTCAAGACCAGAGGCAGTCTGCATAATTTAGAGTAAGATCCTGTCTCAAAAAAGAAAAAAAATAAAAATAAAGGCTGGTGGGTGCAGCTCAGTGGTACAGCACTTACAGCACTTGCAAAGCATGCAACTGCGAGGCCCTGGGTTTAACCTCCAGTACTGGAAAAAAATGGGTGGAGCAGAAAAGATCCATAACAGAAAGAAAAAAATTCTCTTTAAGACTTTGGAACAGATTTCAGCAGGCAAAAGAAAGAAACATTTATAATAGTACAATTTAGGTTATCCAGCCCAATAATAAGAAGCAAAACTTAATGAAGGAAATATAAACAGCATCTGAATCATACCATTAAGCCCAGGAACATATGTATAATCAACATCTCAGAAATGGAGAGAGAGAAATGGGTAGCAATAATATTTGAAGAAAGAATGGCTAATATGTCCCCTATGTGAAGAAAGGCATTGATCTACATCCTATAATAATGCTAAATAGGATAATCTTGAAATTAATATCAGTAAGTATTGTCAATAAACTCCCTGAAAAGATACAGAATCCTGAATCTGGCAAGACAGAAGAATCTTAACCGTATGTAAGGGGTTGTCAATAAATCTGGCAAATATTTTTAATTATAAACCATGTAAGTTAAAAGGGCACTGGATGATACATTCAACTTGCTGAAAGAAAAAAATATCATTAGCTAAGAATTCAATATGCTGTGAACTAGATGTTAAAAATGAAGAAATTATGACTTGATAAACCAAAAGTGAGACATTTGTTTCTCGTAGATGAACTATATAAGGAATACTGAATGCATATCCACAGGCAAACATGAAAAGGTTGATTTGAGTTCATATGAAAAAGCTAAGGGGTATTTTAAAGATAAATACATATATAAACATACAAACAGTACAAATGCATTTTTGCAAGTATTTTATTTTCTATTTCATTTAAACACAACTATATGTAGGATGGGAGAAGGACCCAGCAACACACTCCCAAAAAACAATCAGCCATTGAAAACTATGAATAGCAGTGAAGCACTAATAATACTGTATTGCCTTTTGTACGTAGGGTCACTATGAGTTGGACACTGACTGGATGGCACCTAACAACCAAAAACAACATATGTAGGATGAATTCCAAATTTGTATTAATGGACATGAAATGTATAAATATGTAGATGTTATGAAAATATATGATATCTAACATCACAAAAGAAGAGTGAGGATGTAGTTATATGTAAGAAATTTTGTTAGTAATATTTTAATTAATTTCAAAATAGTAAAACTAGGTTGTTCCAAATTAAGATATTAGGTATAACTAAACCTATTAAGTATAACTAGGGTAAACTTTAGAAAAAATTCAAAATATTTTAAAATAATAAGCATTAAAATGGTACTTTAGACAATACCTGAATCAAAAGAAAGCAGTCATGGAAGATTAGAGAGTTATATACGTATAGAATAGCAACAGCAAAAGTGAAGTACCTGTAAGTAATTACATTCAATGAAAATGGAGTAAATATGAGAATGAAAGCTGAAATTAAAATAATTAATTTTTAAATGATCCAACTGATGCTGATTAAAAGACACACAATTTAATTTTAAATGACATAAATGAAAATTTAAAATATGGAGAAAAGATACATCACGTAAACTTTAACCAAATAGAACTATAGTGGCTGTACTAGGATCAGAAAATTATACTATAAGATGAAAAATGTTACTACAGGAAAATAAGGTAATTTTGTAATTTATCAATCAAGAAAAAAACATAGCATCTAATAATAGTGCCCTTGACTACATGAAACATAAAAGACAGATTATAAAGAACTATCCAATAAAACAAATAATAGAAGAGATTTGAGTGCCCCATTATCGAAAATGGTTCAACTAGTCAGAAGATAAACACAGAAATAGAAGCCTTGAACAAGAAAATAAACTATTTAGATGTAACAGATATGTACAGAAAATAGACAAGAAAAAATACTACAGATAATGGCAGCCCACACATTCTTCTGAAGTATATCTGGAACATTCTCCAGTATGGACTATATGATAGAAGATTATAAAAATGTCTCATTAAATATGCAATGTTTTATATCATATGTAATATATTCTCTAACCAAAATAGAATGGGAGTAGGAATCAATAGCAAAAGGAAATCTGAGGAATTGACAAGTATATTAAAATTAAACAAAACACTCAAATGTTCAATGAGTCAAGAAAAAAGTCACAAAGAGAATTAGAAAACACTTTAAATTGAATAGAAACAAGTAAAACACATACAGAATCTTGTTGGATCTATATAGCTATAGAGAAAGAAATAAAATTGAGGAAAATAGATAAAATGAACAAAATTTGATTATTTGAAAAGATAACCAAAACAAAAATGGTAATGCCTAAACATGAAAGTATTGGTGCTCCAAAGCACATTGTATAAAAATTAGAAAATGACCAGATTAAAAGTTTCTACAGTAGCCAGGTATAATGAATGGTTCATGCCTATAGTCCCAGAAACTCAAGAGGTAGAGGAAGGATGATTGCAAGTTTGAGGCCACATGCAGCCTGTGTAATTTAGTGAGACCCTGTCCCAAGATGAAATATAAAAAGGGGGCTGGAGGTGCAGCCCAGTGGGAGAGCACTTGCAAAGTTTGTGAAGGGCCTGTGTTCAAGCTCTAGTATCACAAATTACAATAAACATTTAAAACATTCCTCAACAGGAAAAACTCTTGTGCTTCAAACCCACTACCAAAAATGTTAAAAGACAACTTTTAACAAAGTGGGTAGAAACAGATATTAATCATATATCAAATAAGGATCCCATATCCACAGTTTATAAATAACACAACTAGATAACAGAAAAATAGTCCAATTAAAAAATGAACACAGAATTTGTATGCACATTTCAAAAGAATATGTAAAAATAACCAGTAAGTGCACAAAAATATGATCATCATTAGTCATTAGGGAAATGTAAATTAAATCACAAGAAGATACCACTTCACACCCACTAAGAGAGCTAAAATTTCTAGAAGCCAGAAAATAAACAAGTGTTGGCAAAGGTGCAGAGAAATTGGAACAGTATACATTACAGATGGTTGCAAGATGGTAAGGCCATTTTGGAAAACATTTGAAAATCTTCAAAATGTTACACATATAGTTAACATAAGCACCAGCAATTCTAGTCTCAGGTATGTATCCAAGAAAAATGAAAACAATCTCTACCCAAAACATATAAACAAATGTGTTTGACAGAGGTTGAAGATAGAGGAGAAATGGGAATTGACTAGAAGAATGAGAATAAGATTTCTTTTTCTGAGTTATGTAAATTTTCTGGAATTACAAATTTGTGATGGGTTGACACTTTTGAATATAGTGAAAGTTAATGAATTGTACACTTAAAAAGTAGATATTATATTTTTTCAATTATATCGCAAAACTAGAAATGTACTGATGTATCATTTTAAAGTCACATATTTTTACAGATTATGTTAAAAAATAAAATCTACATATATGTTATGTTGCCTACAGTGGTAGCCCTGTGGCATCCGATACCCTCAGATCTCGGAAGCTAAGCAGGGTCGGGCCTGGTTAGTACCTGGATGGGAGACCACCTGGGAACACCAGAAGCTGTAGGTTTGGGAGAAAGACCTGGCAACCCCCTCCCCAAAATTAATCTGCCATTGAAAACCCTATGAGCAGCAGAGAAGCACTGACAATAGTGTTTCCCCTGTTGTACAGAGGGTCGCTATGAGTCGGATACCGACTCAACTGGACTTAACAACAACAACAATATGTTATGTATACTGATGTTCTTCACAGGAAAATGTATAAGTAAAAGAATAAAAAATGGCATGAAAAGCCATTAATTTATTGTAAGCATTTAATTATAAGTATGAAAAAGCATGGTTTATGCTGGGGATGGTGGCAAACAACTGTATTCCCAGTTACTTGGGAGGCTGAGGCCAGAAGATGTGTAGTTTGAAACCAGCCTGAGCAACCTAAGGAAATCTGTTTTTTGTTTGTTTGTTTGTTTGTGGTATGGGTTGAACCCAAGGCCTCACACTTGCATGCTTTGCAAGTGCTGTACCACCGAGCTGCACCCTCGGCCCCCCCTTTTTTTTTTCTTTTTTACTTTTTTGAGCCAGGGTCTCATTAAATTATGCAGACTGCCTCTGCTTTGGAACTTGGGATCCTCCTGCCTCTGCCTCCTGAGTCACTGGGATTACATTCTTGCACTACCGCACCTGGATTATTCATAGGGTTTTCAATGGCAGAATGTTTTCTGGAGTGGGTTGTTGGGTCTTCTCCCAAGCATACAGCACCTGGTGTTCCCAGGCGGTCTCCCATCCAGGTACTAACCAGGCCCAACCTGCTTAGCTTCTGCAATCTGAAGGGTCTGATGCCACTGTGGTATGCTGCAAGCAAGTATCTGTAGAGCACCTAAAATATCAATCGATATCACTATAAAGTTTTTGTGGAAACTCACAAGATGACTTAAAAAATTGTATGGAAATACAAATAACCTATAATTGTCATTTTTTGTTGTTTTTGAGGAAGATAATATTTCATTTCAGGCCTCATAAGAAAACTATCTTGGTACAAATATAAATGTACAGATTAATGGGACAAAATAGAGTTGAAAATAGAAGTCCATACATATAACTTGAGCATCAACTAAAGTTCTAACGCACCTTAATAAGTTCATTTAGTGTAACCTACTGTAATTTAATAGGAGTAAATTCTTTAAAAAATCTAAGAAAAGAGGCTGTTGGATTCCCAAAACTCTAGGGGTAGATTGCCAGTTAAAACTATTCAGCTGCAAAGCCATACTACTTCCCTTGTAAATAAAAAAAGGATGACTCAGATGGTAGGAAAATAAGACTTCAGAATGCAGAGTCATGAGAATTATTCCTAGACCTTGTTAAACCTAATCAAAGACCTTTCAATATTTGTCTGGATGAATATCAGCATTGCCATGAATTAGTGACTTTTTATGTGTCTCATTTTGTCCTTTTCATAAAGAATACCTATGTTAATTTTCTTATGCTTGTTTCACCTTTGCATGATGTATGCTTGGTAGGCAAATAACATCTCCTAGAGTCATAGGCTGGGATTTAGGTCAGTAGGTAGAGCACTGCTCTGCAGTCTTTGAAGTCGTGGTTTTGATTCTCAGCACTGGAAAGATGGAAGAAGGATGTGGCAATACACTCCCAAGACAATCCCAAAACAATCAGTCATTGGAAACCTTATGAGGGTTGCTATGAGTCAGACATGACCTGATGGCATGTACCTAACAACAACAGAGTCATAGCGGGCTGAGGGTTAGCTCAGTTGGTAGAGTGCTCCTTTGCACTTGCTGAGGACATAGGTTTGAACCCCAGCATCACAAAAACTGGACAAGGTCATGGTAATCCACTCCCTAAGTAATCCCAAAACAATCAGCCATTGAAAACCATTTGAGGGTCGCTATGATTCCATGGCACTAACAACAGCAAGAATCATAAGACGCTCAACCCAGAGAAATGCACTGGAGGATATGCGCTTAGATATTTATACTTAAGAAGCCTCATCCACACGTAGACTTCCATTAGAAAATGAGATTCAAGGCTTTGATACTGTGACACTTTGAATTTTGATACTTTGGGTGAAGATGATTCTATTATATATGGAAAAATAGAATAATCTGAGTGTCAGAGGGAGGACTATGGTATTTAAACCCTTAGGTAACTTCTTCACTCAGTGTGTGGGTGAGACACAGGGACCCTTTGAAATTAAGATGGAATTGATGAGATGTCACTCTGGAAAACACGTTTTAAAAGATACTGGATTCTGTCACACTTGCCTGCTCTTAACTTTTATCAGTGTTTATTGTACTGTCTTGCTCCTGGAGCCCTCATTCTGAAGGAAGAAAACTGCAATGTCTTTGAAGCCATTTAGAGAGGCTCTTGGAAAGAAATGGATGTGTTCAGCCAACAGCCAGTGTAAACTTGAGGTCTTCCAGTGGACATGTGAATGAACTTGAAAGAGGATTTTCTGCAAAAACGAGCCTTAAAATGATTATAAATCCTGCTGACATGTTGATTCCAGGATTATGAGAGACCCTATATCAGAGCCACCCAGCTAAACCAAACCAAAACTTCTGATTCTCAGAAACTGACATGATAAAAGTTCATTTGGAGCAAGAGTCAGAACAGTTTCTTCGGGCTTACTTAGCTCAAGATTAATGGATATGGCTGATGCTTTCTTTACCACTTCACTATCTGGTAAATCCACACTTGGTGATGTTTGTAGGATTTGTTGGGAAGTCAGCAAAGTCTTCAGCTGATTGCCTCTTGGTTTTGTGACTGGAAGTATCCCCTTTATTACTGGAAGTAACTTAGTTGTCACAGATTTTCCTGCTGCTTCTTCAGGTTTTTGTTTTCAGCCCCTGAGTGTTGGGGAAATAATCCACTAGTGCTGCATAAGAAAATATCTCAAAACAGTATGCCTGGTTAAATAATCCAGTTTCAAAAAATCATAGCCATTTTGGCAGCATTTATATAACTATATAGGTTAAACAAAAGTAAGCCTTAGTTAGACAAATAAAATCAGTAGTTTTCCGTAAAAGGGTTTCAAGAAATGGACATCAATGTATTCTTCAGCTTATTTGGGAAGATTTACAGCGTTTTCAAGTGTCTTCAAATTATACATTTAATCTATGTTCAACATGTGAAATTTAAAATTTTTTTGTATAAATGTTGAGGGGGGTTACCTTCAAATTAGAGGCTTATTACTTTCCTATATCTTACTATATAAATATGAAAATTATCTTCTATTCTTCATTCTTTTTGTGGCACTATTTCAAGAATCTTTAAGTTGCTTAAACACTTTTATCTTCTAATCTCTTCTAAAACTAGTCTCCCAAATTAATTAGTCATCTACAATAAACTTTGGAATAGGACATATTATCACCTTCTTCACTACAAAATATATTCACTTACATATTTTTCACTTACTATAACACCTCTCAAATGCCTATGTTCTAATATGCAGAATTCAATAAAATGTTATTTTCATGAAAAAATATTTTTTGTTAATGTGCAGCCATAGCACTGTGGCATCCGATCCTGTCAGATATCTGAAGCTAAGCAGGGTCAGGCCTGGTTAGTACCTGGACGGAAGACTGCCTAGGAATGCCAGATACTCTAGGCTTTGGAGAAAGACATAGCAACCCACTCCCAAAAAAACAATGAGCCATTGAAAACCCTATGAACAGCAGAAAAGCACTGACAATAGAGTTTTGCCTGTTGCACACAGGGTCACTATGAGTCGGACACTGACTCGAAGGCACTTAACAACAACAGTGTCCAATAGAATTCTAATAGTTCTTGTAAGAAAAAATGGAGGTAAGAGAATCACATAAATGTTATTATAAGAGAAGTACGGGTCAGTGAAAGAGAAGGAGACCTGAAGATGCTATAATGCTAGCCTTAAAAAATAGACAAATAAGTAAGAAGCCAAGGAATTCAAGCAATTTCTGGAAATTGGAATTAAGTAGATTCTCCCCTAGAGAATTCAAAAGAAATGGATCCCCATGAACATCTTGATTTTAGGACTCCTAACACCTTGATCTGGGGCTGTGATTTAGGTCAGTTGGTAGAGTACCACGCCACAGTCTCTGAGGTCCCAGGTTCGATTCTCAGCACCATAAAAATGGTAGAAGGACTTGGCAATCCATTCCCGAGGCAATCCCAAAGTAATCAGCCATTGTAAACTCTATGAGAGTCACTATGAGTTGTATACAACTCAATGGCAGCCAACAAAAATACATTCATCCAGGGGATGTGGCAATCCACTCCCAAAGCAATCAAAACAATAAGTCAATGTAAACCCTATGAGGGTTGCTATGAGTCAGACCCTCCTAGAGGGTACATAACAACAACAAAAACAACTTGATGGAGCTGGGGTTTAGCTCAGTTGAGTGAGTGCTGCATTGTGCCTTCTGTGCTCTCTGAGGTACTGATTTCTATCCCCAGCACCAGAAAAACAGGAACAAGACCTGGCAACCCACTCCAGAAAACAATTCTGAAACAATCTCCCATTGAAAACTTTATGAATGGCAAAGAAGCACTGACATAGTGCTGAGCATGACACAGTGTCAGGAAGTGTTTCATTCTGTTGTACATAAGGTTTCTATGAGTGGTACCTGACTCAATGGCACCTAACCACCATGACAACAAACCCTAGATATGCTACATAATAAATTAAAGATCCTTTAAGGCTCTAAACTTGTTATAATTTCTTATTTCAGCAGTAAGAAAGTATTAGTTTCATGTGTCAGATATGCTATTAAAAGATTACTATATATATTTAAAAAGAATTGATGCTTTTGAATTGTTGTGCTGGACACATCTATTAAATATACCATGGACTGCCAAAAGGACCAACAAATCTGTCCTAGAAGAAGTACAACCAGAGTGCTCCTTGGAAGCAAAAATGGCCAGACTGTGTCTTACATATTTCGGACATGTAGTCAGGAGAGAACAATCCCTGGAGAAGGACATCATGTTTGGAAGAGTGGCAGGTCAATGCAAAAGAGGAAAACCCTCCACCAGATGGATTGACACAGTGTCTGCAACAATGGGCTTAAACATAAATAAGATCGTTTGCCTGGCACAGAATCGGCAAGTGTTTCAATCTGGTGTACATAGGGTCGCTATGAGTCGGACTCGATGACACCTAACAACAACAACAACAACAACAATATATATTTACCCAGAAAAAAAATCAATCCACTACTGAAAACTCTATGAACAGCAGAGAAGCACTGACAATAGCGTTTCGCCTGTTGCGTGCAAGGTCGCTATGAGTCACATACCAATTTGATGGCACCTAACAGCAACAACAACATAAATATTTACAGGGCTGGGATTTATCTCAGTTTGTAGAGCTCTGCTCTGGCTCTGCAGTCTCTGAGGTCTACAGTTCAATTCCCAGCACCACAAAAATGGGAGCAGGATGAGGCAATTCACTTCCGAGTCAATCCCAAAACAATCAGCCATTGAAAACCCTCTGAGAGTCTCTATGAGTTGGACACAACTCGATGGCACCTAACAACAACAACAACAACAACAACAACAACAACATATATTTACAGTAACTTTTTGAGGTAGAAATTATTATCCTTACATTTTTTAATTAAGAAATTCAATTTTATTTTTGTTAGTTCATTTGCCCAAATTTACAGAGATACTAGGCAATATGATTTAGATTTGACCTTCTCTAGATTCAGGCTTTAAACCAGGGAGTGTTTCCTTGTTGTGTTCCAACAGCCTCCCAGTCCATGTACAGATTCCTCATGAGCACAATTAAGTGTTGTATAATTCCAATTCTTCTTCAAAATGTTGTCCATAATCTCTTATGATCCATATGTCAAATGCCTTTGCATAATCAATAAAACAGAGATAGATATCTTTCTGGTATTCTATGATTCTGGCTAATATCTCTCTGACATCAGCAATGATGTCCTTGAGTCCACACTCTCTTCTGAATCTGGCTTGATTTTTGGGCAGTTCTCTGTCCATATACTGCTATAGTTGCTTTTGAATGATCTTTAGCAAAATTTTATTTATAAGTGATATTAATGATATTGTTTGATAATTTCCACGTTCGTTAGGATCCCCTTTTGTGTGAATAGGCAGAAATATGGATCTCTTCCAGTCATTTGGCCAGTTAGCTGTTTCCAAAATCTCTTGGCATAAACAAATGAGGATCTCCAGTGATGCATCTGTTTGTTGAAATACGTCAACTGATACTCCTTCAATTTCTGGAGCCTTGTATTTCACCAGTTCCTTCAAGAAAGCTTCCACTCCTTCTTTCAGTATCATTGGTTCCTGGTCATATGCAACCTCTGGATGTTTGGCCACCCACCAATTTGAGAATCTGGACTTTATGAAAAAGAATATGGCACCAGGATTGTAGGAACACTCATTAATAACATACATTATGCAGATGACAAAACTCTGCATGCTGAACCTGAACAGCATTGAAAGATTTACTTATGGAGGTCAAACAACACCTTCAGTATGGATTGCACCTCAAAAGGAAGAAAACAAAAATCCTTAAAACTGAATCAAAGTGCAACTTCTTAATAAAGGGAGAAAAGATTGAGATTGTACAAGATTTTGCTTTACTTGGTTCTGCAATCAACTCCCACATCATCAGCAGTCAAGAAATCAAAAGGTATATATTGCCTTGGGGAAAACTGTTGCAAAAGATATCTTTAAAGCATTGGAAAGTAAAGATGTCATACTGAAGATGAATGTGCACCCAAGTCATACCATGATATTTTCAGTTACATCATATATTTGTAAAAGCTGGACATTAAACAAGAGAGATAGAAAAAATGATACTTTTGAATTGTGGTGATGGAGATGAATATTGAATATACCATGGACTGCCAAAACGACCAACAGATATGTCCTAGAAGAAGTGCAACCAGAGTACCCTTTGGAAGCAAAGATGGCTAGACTGTGTCTTACATATTTTGGACATCTTGAGTTTTTTCATCACTTCTTTTTCGCAGATATATTCAGTTTGGTTACCAAGCATTCAGTCTGGTGCATTCCTTGCGTGTAGCCCCATTTATGTTTAGTGAAAAAAATGTATTTCCAATGAAAATGTCATTGGTCTGACAAAATTCTATCATTCAAAATCCAGCATTGTTTCTGTCACCAAGGCCATATTTTCCAACTACTAAGGCTTCTTCTTTGTTCCCAACTTTTTTATTCTAGTCTCCAGTAATTATCTGTATATCTTAATTGCATGTTCAATCTATTTTGGATTGCAGAAGCTAGTAAAGATCATCTTGATCTTCATCTGTAGACTTAGGGGTGGGCACGTGAATTTGAATAACATTCATATTAACTGGTTTTCTTTGTAGTCATATGGATGTTATTCTATCACTGACAGCCTTGTACTTCAAGACAGATCTTGAGATATCCTTTTTGATGATGAATTCAACCCTATTCCTCATTAAGCTGTCATTCCCAGCATAGTTGACTATATGATTATCTGATTCCAAATGGCCCATGGCAGTCCATTTTAACTCACTGATGCCTAGAGTGTTGATGTTTATGGACTCCATTTCCCTTTTGATGATTTCTAATTTTTCTAGATTCATACATTCCACATTCCAATTATTAAAGGATGTTTACAGTTGTTAGTTGTTCCTTTTCATTTTGAGTCTTGTTTGCTGCATCATTAAATGGAGGTCCCTAGGATTTTAC
This sequence comes from Pedetes capensis, assembly GCA_007922755.1. Taxonomy (NCBI): domain Eukaryota; kingdom Metazoa; phylum Chordata; class Mammalia; order Rodentia; family Pedetidae; genus Pedetes; species Pedetes capensis. The sequence continues at coordinate 33,103 of VMDO01015411.1, read as the reverse complement.
TCCATTCCTGTCATTGAGGTAGACCCTGATTTGAGGTGACAACTCTTGCCCAGTTGTCTTTTGAATGTCTTCCATTCTGGGAATTTCCCAGCACTATAACTGACAGTGCTTCTCTGCTATGCATAAGGTTTTCAATGGCTAATTGTCTCAGGAGTAGGCTTCCAGATCCTTGTCCCAGTATGTCTTAGTCTGGAAGCTCGGAAGAAACCTCTCCACCATGGATGACACCATCTGTATCTGTCATACTGGTAGCGTAGCTTTCAGCATCACAGTAACACACAAGTCCCCAAACTGATGTACAAGTGGAGGAGTATTCTTATGTCATTATTAATAGTTGTACCCACATGAGACTGTTTTTTCATGGATAACCAGCAATTTTACAATGGACCAGTGTTAAAGCAGGACTTGGGAAACTCAACACAAAGCCTGACTTCCTGATGCTCTGCAAGGTCAAACATAAAAATGATTTTGAATGGAGACCCAAAAGACACAGTATATAACACCAAACCAAAATACAAAATATATTTTCCCTGTTCCATTATAGAAGCCAATGCGAGCTTATTTTTTATTACTGATATCTCTTGATATTTCATATGAAAATTGTGTGAGGAAACTTAGTGCCCCTCCTCAGCTTGTCTTTTCTACTTATAATATAAAAAGACACTTCCTATTGTGACCACACCTAACATGTCTTCTACTGGTCAGATAAGAGATTCAGTTTTATCTTTCACAAATTATGTTTGAACATGCAAAAAGTATTTCCCACTTGAGGATAGGAATAAAATTAAATTTCTATCTTTTACAATAAATTTAACAATATGTGTGTGGATACTTAATTTTTAAATTTGTACCTGTCTTTCAATATACATAATAAGCCATTCAACAGATGGAAAACTGGGGCTACATAAAGTTAAATAATCTGATCCAGCTAGGGCAACAAATGAATAGCTGAGAGAGATGACATTAAGGTTTCTACAATATGAAGGAGGCTGAGGTTTAGCTCAGTTGGTAGAACTCTGCTCTACACTATCTGAGGATCTGGATTTGATCCCAAGCACTGCAAAAACGGGAGAAGGACGTGGTAATCTACTCCCAAGGCAATCTCAAAATGGTCGGCCATTGAAAACCCCATGAGGGTCACTATGAGTGGGGCCCAACTTGATGGCACCTAACAACAATATCAAGATCTATGGTCTGAAATTTTACTGCATAATATCACTAAATGAAGTAGGATTAGTTTATTCAATTTATTATGACAACACTGAAAAAACTGTACCTTCTTTTTAAATGAGCAAACATAATATCACAGAGATTAAGAAACTTGTATGAGGTCATTTCTTTTTGTGAAGACTAACATTGTAACAAATACACAGGGACAAAATAAAATAGAAGATGCATTCTCTCTCATTAAAGTCCAGAGGAGAGCAATCTATCATGAGCAAGAATGAGGTGCTATTCTCAACCCATGGGTTTCATGTTTTAGTCCAAGTCTTACATTCTAACTTTTGCCCAGTCCAGTGAATGAGGTTGGGGAGAAAAAGGTAAAGTAAAATGTAGATATCACAGTTTGCTTCTTCAGGGTCTATACCAAAGCTGCACAAATTGCTGGCATTAACATCTAGCCAGCTAACATTTAAATATGGCTATACATAGCAACCCTGAAGCTGTAGCCCTGTGGCATCCGATCCTGGGAAGCTAAGCAGGGTCAGGCCTGGTTAGTACCTGGATGGGAGACCAGAAGGACCTGGAAACCCCCTCCCAAAAAATCAATCTGACTTTGAAAACCCTATGAACAGCAGAGAAGCACTGACAATAGTGTTTCCCATATTGTACAGAGGGTCGCTATGAGTCGGATACAGACTCAAGGGCACCTAACAACAACAACAACAACATACATAGCCACGGGCTGGGATTTAGCTCAGTTGGTAGAGTGCTGTGCTGCAGTCACTGAGGTCCTGAGTTCAATTCCCAGCACCACAAGAATGGGAGAAGGGCCTGGCAATCCTCTCCCAAGGCAATCTCGAAACAGTCAGCCATTGAAAACACTGTGAGGGTCGCTATGAGTCGGATACCAACTGGACGGCACCTAACAACAACAAAAACATACATAGCCACATAGTAAGCCCTGTCATAGTAAGGCTTCCTTTGCTGGCTTATATGTAAAAGGATATTTATATCACTAAATTCCACAATAGGTGATTAGGCATGAGGTGCAACTAAAAGTCTACACTCATAGCCATATACCCTGTAATTATGGCTCTTAAAATTGACAGTTTGATTACAAAATCCAAGTTCATTCTGTCCCACAATAAAATAAAAAACAAGTTTAGTCCATTGCCATATGCATGATATTTCAATGACTACATGCTTTCATATAATAGTGGCAATTCCTAATAATATATAAAGCTAACAATTCAAGCTTAATAAAGACATAGGGAAGACCTGTTAATCTTTGCTTGTGAAAATTTTTACTTCATTTTTAAATTATTACCATATACTCATTGTACAAAATAATATTACATTTTGACAGTTTCCTATGCTTTGTTCATATTCACTCCCTCCCCATTACTAATATAACCTGCTTAGAAATGGATAATATCTGTTTATCTAACGTAGTGATGTTTCTCCTACACAGGAAGTTCAGGACAGGCTACTGATGTTTAAAAGTAACATCAGGTGGATAAGTGTGCATGTCTCTAACTCTTCTTTAATCAGACTGCTCAAGATTTCTCTTGTGCTCCTCTTCCAAGCAACTAGGAACCTTTGCCCAGAACACTGAAAATATGAACCAGGGATAATGAGCTGAAGCTGCTTCTGCATAATTACCAAACACAAACGTGAAGGAGTTGAGGGGGGAAACAGATTTCAAATTAATGCTGCATAAAAAATAACTTTGTCTGAGTTATAATTGTCAATATATCACTGTACTATTTAAGTTATCAATTAAAGCTGTCCATGTCTTCCTCTACCATTTCCACTTTCACAAATACAGGAAGTATTCTTCATTTTCCTGAATATACTTGCCGATACAAATTTATTTATTGTATTCCTTCTTGTAACTAATTATATAAAACTAATATTGATATATTTCCTCATCAAAAACAAATATATTCTTATTACAGTATTTTTCTAATGCAGTTTTCCCATTCCTTATAACCGTTTCTTGCTTTCACAAGTTATTCTTGTACTTTGATTTTATCAATATCTTTACACTGTGCTGTCATCCTATCATCTACAGTATTTTTCACAACATATACACACTATGTATCAGTGTTTATTTTGTCTTATAAATAAAGAAATAAAATATTTATCTTGGAAAGCCTAACACTGCTTTTAGATACTTTGAATTCTTGGTAACCTAATCCACCAAACAGCAGAATATCCCAGCTTTGTACATGTTGATACTTTTTCCATTTCTCCCTCAATACTGTCCCTGAGAATGAAATGATTTTCCATCAGCAACTTCATATTCCCTAGAGACAAAATATTTTTCCCTTAGTTTTAGTTTTAGTTTAAACTCAAGTTTCTCTTGAGTTTCTGTATGTGGTCACAGTCTTTAAATTTTAATAATGACTTATAAATTAACATATGATTTATAGTTACTTTAACATCACTTTCTGTATTGGCTTTGGACAAAAGTTTGGTAATGGGAACTGTTATGTTTCAAATAACAATTATTTTACTACTCAGCAAAACAAGTGATCAAATCAATTCAGCCAAAGAGTTATCTAATTGGATAATACAAAATTGAGTACAGCAAATAAAATATTTAAAATATTTGTAGTAGCAAAGAAAAACTCCCAAATAAATGTTATTGAAATGAATTTAACATGCATAAATGTCTTCTCATTTCGTAGCATTGGATGTTGACTTTTTGGCACTTGTCTGTATTCATCTGTGTTTTATTACTTACCTAAATAGTGTTGACTGCATAGTATTTTTTATAAAGAAAACTTTCTTACAGCTGGAGGATGGGAATATGAGGGTCAAGTGTCTATATCTGGTGAGAGTCATGGTGCTGACTGAGACCCTGCAGAGTCCCATGGTGGTTCAGGGAATCCTATCATGAATCAGATCAAGGGAAGGCTCACTATTATAAGGAAGCCACTCCATCTATAAACCATTAATCCACTAGTGGATTCATGCATTCATGAGGCACATGTCTCATGACTCAATCATCTCCTAGATCCAAATGGTTCCACCTCTTAGTAGCTCACAATAGGGACAATATTTCAATATAAAGCCAGGCACACTGGTGTACTCCTTTAATCCCAGCAATTTAGGAAACTGAGGCAGGAGGATTGTAAGTTTGAGGACTGAGGCAACCTTCATAACGTGGTAAGACCTTGTCTCCAAATTAAAATCAAAATAAAGATTGGCTGTGGAGTACAGTCCAGTGGTGGGGCATTTGCAAATTATATGCAGGGGTCTATGTCCAAATTCCTACTACCTCCCAAAAAATTAATCAGAGTTTTGATATGGTCAATCAAACCATAGCACCTTCCCTCTACCCATCTCCACATTTTTACACTTTTAAAGACTAGATTGTAAATTTGGGCCTGTCATGAGGTGTGTATTCCTATCTCCATGTATGATGATTACTGGGCTCATTAACATAATGTCATGGCATTTAGTACTAGCAGTTAAATCCACTTGAATCACATTACACACACAAAAAAACCCAAAACATTTACTAGAGGAATGTGAAGCTGATATGAGTTTCATATGAGTAATAGGGCTACTGTTCTTTCAAAATTATTGACATACTAAAAGCATTAATATGTTCATCATTACTTAAGTATCCACTCTGTGTTCTACACTCCTGAACCCTTCAATGACAAAGAAATTCATGGGAAAATTATCTTTCCACTTATTGATGAGTAAGAACATTTTATTTCTATGTTCTGTACTCAAAAAAGTACATTCATTTATTTATTCAATAATTTATTTAATACACTTTAATTATATGCCATAACATTGGACATGACTTTGAGCAAAACTGTGCTTTTAAAAAATGCATAGCTTTACAAATCTTAAGGTTATAATATAGTTAAATAGAGAAAAATTCACACAAAATGTTTTAAAAGGTTAAAAATTTAAATAGTATGCAAGTCCAAAACTTCTAGTATAAATAATACCTTAGAGATACCAAAAAATAAGTTCTCAGAATCTATAAAACAAGAGTTCTTCTTATCAATAATCTAATAAAGGAGGTCATATGTGCACAACCACATTTATAAAAATGTACAATAGAAATGTAAATATTTATGTTAATCAGGTCGCCTACAGTTGATAGATTTTGTACATTCTGTGATTTATTATTTACTCATATTTAAATAAATAATAAATAGATCATGTTTATTGAAAGTATTTTATATTTTAACATTTCCTAAACTTCCTTTCATTAAGTCTGAGGACAAAGAAATAGTACATTAGAATTAATTCCTTATTAGACAAGAGTTAAAAAAAAAATCCTTGACAGCTCTGTGGCACACAGATGTACTACCAGAGATGTAGGACACTGTCACAGGGCAACCATAAGTTTGAGGCCAGAGGCAGCCTTTGTAACTTTCCAAGACACTTCTTTTAAATAAAAAATGTAAAGGAGCAGGATGTATGGCCCAGTAGTAGGGTACTTGCCTAGCATATGCTAGTTCCTAAGTGCAATACTACTCACCATTGAAATAAAGAACAGGAAAGAAAGAACAGGAAAGGAATAGAAAGAAGAAAGTAAGAAAGAGAAACAGAGAGAGAGAGAGAGAGAGAGAGAGAGAGAGAGGAAGACAGGGAGGAAGGGAGTGAGGGAAGGAGGAAGAAAGGGAGGGAAGAAGGAAGGAAGGAAGAGAGGAAAAGAAAGAACAAAGAAAGAAAAAAGAAAGAAAGAAAGAAAGAGAAAAGAAAAAAGAGAGAAAGAAAGAAAGGAAGATAGGAAGGAAAGGAAGGAAGGAAGGAAAAAGGAAGAAAGAGAAGGAGGGAGGAAGGGAAGGAAAAGGATGGGAAAGAATGGGAAGGGAAGTGAAAAATTCTGTGGTCAATAAGTTTGGGAAAAATTACATAAAGTTGACACTTTTTAACAGGAACCTGTCTGGCCTATAATGAGCAAAATAGAAATATTTCGTAAGTGAATAAATGTTATCATCTAGGATTCCAGAATAATCTGTAATCTATAAATACTGTTCATCAAAGTAGATGTCTTAAAAGATTTTGTTTATAGGTTTGAGAATCATGAAGATAAAATACAACTTACTATTTGTCTCCTTTATTTGCAGCTGTAGCAACCTTCACCCAAGCTCATCACTGTGTTGTGTGTATGTAGCATGTCACAGAGCCAGTCTTTTTCAAAACACATTTTTTGTTTCTATGAGCTATCATGAAGTCTAGGAAGTATTCCTCTATAAATTTTGAGTGACCACATTTCAAACTGATATGATTTTTCTTTCCATAACTTAGTGAAAAACTACACAGGACAAAAATATAGCATAATATTTTGATAACACTATATATTTACCTTTCCTGTTATGAAATATCTTAGATATACAGAAAAGTATAGACAATGATTATATTTGTGTAACAAAATATGCATTATATTGTATTATATATACATAAAGAATATACATGTATAATCATGTATATTCTTTGCAGAGAGCCAGCCTACACCCACTCACCAACACACACCATCTCAAACACACACACACACAAACACATATACACTAACATAAAAAGTAGTAAACAAGTACGAAAAGGATGTTGTTGTTAAGTACCATGCAGTCTAGTCCAACTCATAGTGGCCCTATGTACAACAGAACAAAAACTTCCCTTACATGATATTTTTTATGTTTAAGCACGTTTTTGCAGGCACTGTGTCAATCCATCTAGTGGAGAGTTTTCCTTTCTTTATTGACTTGCCACTCTCCCTCTTCAACCCTTCTTCAGGGATTGATTCCTCCTGACAACATGTCCAGAACATTTAAGAATAAGTCTAGTTATCCTTGCTTCCAAGGAGCACTCTGGTTGCACTTGTAGAGTGGATCACTTGGTTCTTTTGGCAGTCCATGGCATAGTCAAAATTCATCTTCAGCACCATCATTCACCATTCAGCACCATAATTCAAAACCACCAGTTTTCCTTTCTCCCTTATTAAATGTTCAGCTTTCACAAACACTTTATAGAACTGGAAATACTATGACATAAGTCAGGTGCTTCCTACACTTTAAAACAGATTTTTGCAACAGCTTTCCTGAATGCATTTTGATTTCTTGACTGCTGCTTCTGTGAGTGTTGGTTATATAAACAAGTAAAGGAAAATCTTAGACCACCTCAATCTTTTGTCCATGTATCATGAAGCTGCATACTGACCCAGTTGTAAGGATTTTTGTTTTCTTCATATTGAAACACATTCCATATTGAAGGCTGTGTTCTTTAGTCTTCATCAGTAAATGTTTCAAATTCTCTTCAGTTTCAGTAAGTAAAGTGGTGTCATCTATATAATGCAGGTTTGTTAATGAATCTTCCTACAATCTTGATGCCACATTCTTCTTCATAAATTCCAGCTTCTCAGATTATTTGCTCAGCATAGAATTTGAAGTGGTACTGTGAAAGGACGCAGCTGTGATACACACCTTACCTGACTTTGAACCAAGCAATGTTTTCTTATTCTGTTTGAATGATTACCTCCTGGTCCATGGATAGATTATTGCTGAAGTCTTGAAATACCAAAATTGTTTTGATATAGTGTATTTTCAAAATGTATTTGTGGAACTGAATGATAAGCTACTGTGACACAAAGAACATGAAGAGAACAAAGATTATTTTGTCAAATACTGAACCTGGAATCACCAGTGGGAAAGTTCCTCAGGTAGGATGAAGCAGTCTGTGTGTCTGAAATTTACAGTTCAAAGAGAAAGCAGTGGGGAATAAAAGTGTACTTGAACTTTCTTCATGTGATTAGTAAAATTATCAGTATGAGAAAAGAACACTCTCAAGAGATGAAAATGTGGAATAGGATTCAGCTTTCTTTTGATCTAAGTCACTTCTTTCTTTCATCCTAAGTGATTGAAACTCTCCACATGTCTTTGCTACCTGTGCAGGGCTTTGACCTTTGACAACTATACTCTTCTGTTCTCAACACCAAAGACTTCTTGATAAAACACTTTTAGTGAGAAAAGTTCCTTGAACTCTTTAATCCTAAAGTAAAATTAAAGTCAGGTTTGTAAGGAAATCAGGATGCTTTTGTATATTTTTATTTACAAATTATAAAAATAATTTGTATTTAACTACCTTAACACATCTTCCTTCTTATCTCAGACAATATGAGTTGTCTAGACCTATACAGTAACTAAACTTTCCACTTAGCAACAACAACAATCATTCCACAGGTTTTTGTTGTTGTTAGGTGTCATTGAGTCAGTATCCAAGGCATAGCTACACCACCTACAACAGGTGAAATGGTACTATTAGTGTTTCTCTGCTAGTCATAGGGTTTTCAATGGCTGATTGTTTTTGGTTTTTTGTTTTGTTTTGTTTTGTTTTGCTTTGTTTTGTTTTGGTGCGAGTTGCCAGGTCCATCTCCCAACCATACAGCACCTGGTGTTCCCAAGTGATTTCACATCCAAGTACTAACCAGGCCTGACCTTGCTTGGCTTCTGAGATCTGATGGGATCAGACACCACAGTGGTACAGCTACAGATCCCACAGGTAGAAGACAAAAACCAAAGAACCTGCACTCTTAAAATTATTAAAACTCTCCTTTTCATAATAGAATAAAACAAAAACAAACAAAAAACTGAACCAATATCAGGTTACAAAGTTAGATAAAATGACATTTTAAAAATATTTCATATGATAATGAATCATGTTGTTGTTGTTGCTAAGTGTCATTGAGTAAGATCAGCATGACATCAAGGATATCATTCATGAGGAAAGCAGAAGGTTATTAAAAAGAAAGTAAAAAATACCAAATTCCATGTCAAAAGAGACTCTGAAATTTATCCTTGAACATCAAGGGCTAAAGTAAAAGGAAGACATGAAGAAGTTAAGGTACTAAACAGAAGATTTTAAAGAGCACCTCAAGAAGACAAAATCAAATATTTTAATGACATATGCAAAGAGCTAGAGATAGAAAACCAAAAGGGAAGAACATACTCTATTTTTCTCAAGCTTAAAGAATTGAAGAAAAAATTCAAGCCTCTGGCAGCAGTAGTGAAAAATTCTGCAGGGAAAATATTAAAAGGTACAGGAAACAGCAAAAGAAGATGGAAGGAATACACAGAGCCATTATACCAAAAAACATTGATGGATGACCAACCATTTTAAGAGGTTGCATATAATAAGGAATCAATGCTATTGAAGGATGAAGTAGAAGCTGCCTTAAAAGAATTGGTGAAATACAAGCCTCCACGAACTGATGGAATACCAATAGAGATGTTTCGACAAGCAGATACAGCACTAGAGTTGCTAATATGTTTATGCCAAGAGATTTTTAAAACAGCTACCTGGCCAACTGACTGGAAGAGATCAATATTGTGCCTATTCCCATAAAGGGGATCCAACTGAATGTGGAAACAATCGAACAACACCATTAATACCTCAAGCAAGCAAAATGAATCACAGAAAACAAAAACTGAAGAATGGATAACTAGTTAGGTAAATTATGCCATATTTGAAAATGGATTATTATGTAGTTACTAAGAATGCTACTATTTCAGTACATATTTTAATGATAATATTTTATCTAAGATTTTCAGATACAAAACAAAACAAATAATTTGGGAGGAATGATTCTGTTTGTCCACAGCACTAAGTATCTAGGCACACAAAAGTTCTATAATGTCATGAAAAAATATTAATAGAAAGTAATTTTGAAATATGATAAAAGTTAATTTAAAAATGCTTCTTTCCTTTTCCTACACTTTTGAAATTGTAATAATATGTATTTATAAATGATTTTAACATATCACAACTAATATGTTGTTGCTGTTAGGTGCCATGGAGTTGGCCTGAATCATAGTGACCCAATGTACAGCAGAAAGAAACCCTCCCCATTTCTGTGCCAGGCACATTATCTTATTTTTCAATCTATCACAAAAGGATGTCACAAATAAAGGAATGGTAAAGTCACACCTTTATTATTTCTATCTCAATTTGCTTTTGTTAATTTTTGTAGGTACTTTATTAGCATATATTAATTGTGCAGAGTAAGTTATTTTCTTATGAGATTTCCATGTTGTTGTTGTTGTTAGGTGGTGTTGAGTCTGTTCCAACTCATAGCAACTCTATGTACAAGAGAACAAAATATTTCTTCATTCTGTGCCAGGCATATGATCCTACTTATTTTTAAGCAAATTGTTATGGACACTGTGTCAATCCATCTAGTTGAGGGTTTTCCTTTCTTTCATTGAACTTTCATTGAATTTTAAAATTGTTAAATACCTTGCTTAATTTAAACCTAGAGCATGAAAAATATTTATTCATGTAAATGTAAATTGTGATGGTATCACAGTTAATAAGTGCCACAGTTTGAGTCCTCCTCTCCTTAACTGATACAGAAATTTAATTGTCATTATAATAATGTGAAGAAGTGGAACCATTAAAGGATAGTTCAACAATGGAAGCACCACCTTCGTGAATGGACTAATGCACCCTCTCTTGCATATATGCCCTCCCTTTCTTTCCCCATGCTATGCCTTCTACCATATACTGACCCCATAAGTAGGCCCACATGCCTGTACCTTGTTCTTTGACTTCTCATCCTCCATAATTGTAAAATACATTTTTGTTCATTGTAGAAATTATCTGTATCAATAGCTTCATATGTGAAGTTACTATTGAAATTTAAGAATTAAGAATTTTTCTATCCTGTTATCTTATATGTTAATATTAATTTTCATTTCCTCTGCATTCTGATCCCTACATGACAGATTATTGTGCAGTGGGGGCTTGTGTGTTGCTGTGATGCTGAAAGCTACCAGATACCAGCAGAGAAACCCATGGTGGACAAGATTTAGCTGAGATATCAGAATAAGCCAGACTAGGGAGAAGGACCCTGCTGCCCACTCCCAAAACATTTAGCCATTGAACATCCAATGAATAGCAGAGAAGCACATAGTCAGATATAGTACTGGAAAATGATTCCCCCAAGTTGGAAAGTATTGAAGAGGAGTTGTTTCCTTAAAATAGAGTTAACCTTAAATGATGTGAGTGGAATAAAGCCCCTGGGACCTCCTTTTGCAGATGTGGCTCAACACAAAATGAGAAAAACCACAGTGCCCATAACAAAGGTGCACACATAAAAAGTGTTGGGAGTGTTTCATTCTGTCGTACATAAGGTCACCATGAGTTAGGCTGGACTCAGTGGCACCTAACAGCAACAATGACAGTATTGTGCATTTCAACCATCAAATATCTATCCTTTCTGTGGTTGCTATTTAAGCTTTTTCCTAGCTGACTGAATGATGTCACACTTGCCTTGAGTCAATATCTATAAGAATGAGATGAAGATGCAAAAATTGAGACAAAGCAAATGGAAGAGTGAGTTGATGTGAGATAAGAACACATATGAGACCATGTATCAAAACAGAAAAAGTAAAAATCTCTCAGGAGACTTAAAAAACAAAACTAAGAATCTATCAAGAGGAGAGAGAAGAAGAGAGAGGCAAGCAAGGAAAATGGCAAAAAAAAATTAGATGCAAGTTCAAAGTAGAGTAATAAAAAAGGGCAAAAAATATACCCTACCACAAATATCCAACAAATAAAAGTAACTTATAGTCAAAAAAGCCTGTAGCCATAGAACTGCGGCATCCTGCCAGATCTCAGAAGGTAAGCAGGGTTGGGCCTGGTTAGTTCTTGGAAGGGAGACCACCTACAGTTCCTGTAGTCTTGGGAGAAGGACCCAGAAATCCACTTCTGAAAATCAATCTGCCATTGAAAACCCTATAAATAACAGAAAAGCATTGACAATAGTGTTTCACCTGCTGTAGGTAGGGTCCCTATGAGTTGGATACCAACTCAGCAGTACCTAACAACAACAACATAACCAAAAAAGTAAAACAAGCATAAAACAGTTAAATCTTTCCTAAACTCTTGATTATGTAAGTAATACTTACTTTATTGGATCAAATATCTGCTAACATTTACGCGTTTTTTATAAGCACATCTCTTCTCTCTTATTCTTGAATTTCCGTGACATGCTGCCTAAAATTAACTAATGCCAATGGAAAAGGTTGGTAGACTGAGCTTACCATTTTTTCTTTTAAGGGAGTGTAAAGTAGGCAGTGGAAAATTGGACCACTTTTTTATTTCAAATCCTCAAAAATTCTATGTTATTCTCAGAGTGCTGAGAACTGGTAACCAAGCAACTGCACTGAAGGCTTGAATTTACCTTCTTTGGAGACATATAGACTGAATTTTCAAAGTGGTAATAATGAAGATAACTTGGGACAAGAAAAGTCAGGATTCATTGTCACAAACTATTTTTTATAAAGTATGCCTGCTTATTTATGTATGTAGATTCTCATTAATGAAGATTATTCAAGTTTTCATGAGAAAGGAATTTAAATAAATACATGTCATTGATGGAATGTGTGGTTCTTAAAATATTTTATTTTGGAGGCTGGTTTTACATTTTCACTTACTTCTGAAATGAATTCTATTAATTTACCCTAAGTGACATCTGTATAAACTTGCCCTTAGCATCTTACCTGTCACATTGCCTTCATTGAGATTGGCTTCTTACCAGATTATGTATTAGTGCTTTATAACTAATAAAGTATGGAGAAGGAAAGTGATAGAATGTATAATTTGCTATGAAGAAAATATCCAGCATCACTCAATGGAATAAATGATGAGTTATTCACTCTATTTTATGAATGACACTATAACAATTAATTCTTGTTTAGAAAGAAATTCTAAACTTTGGAATGGATATAATTATATATTTATATCTTAGTTCTTGCTGTAGCATTTTACTCCCATTTCCCCTACTTTTGCATATAACAGCTTTCTATCGGCTATGTGTCAATACTTGGCTATGAGCTTACTGTAATGTCAATAATGAACAAAAGATACATCATATCTAGTGATAAATCCAGTAGTTTTTGATACACAAATAGAGTAAACATTTCAAATCTGTAGGTTCCATAAAAGTAAGTTTCTGTAAGAGGTGATAAAGAACAAATAGAGTTGAAAAAAGATAAAAGGAGAAAATGATACTGCTCTTTATATTGTGTTCAGAGGTTAGAATTTAATCTTAATGCACCTGGAGGCTACTGAAGGATTTTAAATGCCAGAATGATGCAATTAGATATGTTTGTAAAATATCACTCTGGGTGTTGAATGAAGAAAAGTTTATATGATGCAAAAGGAGAATGGGAATCTCAGGAAGCTATCACAATATTTCATGTAAGATGACAAAGTAAAATAGAGCTGGCCAAAAGAAACAGATTTCAGATATATTTTAGATGAAGAGGTAGCAGGTTGCATTAACATACCAGGGAAAGGCGAGGGTGAAGAAAGGGTCAGGAATGAGTCTCAGGTGTATTACTTGAACATCTGGGTGGGAAGAGGTATAATTACTAAAAAGTGGAAGCCAGAGGAAAAACAAGTTTGAACCAATGTTCGGAGGAAGAATTTGAGTCCACTTTTGTGGAGATTAATATGAGAGGGTAGAAAATTCTTCAGGAATACTTATTAATTTTACATTACTTGTATATTTATATACACTATTATTTATAGTAGAGTCTGAAGTTCATAAATAGTTATGGTATCAAAACACAAATTCATAAATCCTCACCAGATAGAGCATATCTAAAGAGTCAGTTCGCTGATTTAAAAATAAGGATGGCACTTCATGTGGTAGTAAACATTAATATCCACCAAATTCATACAAAAATTCATTCAATATACATTTTGTACAGTAAGAATGACTATTTCCTTTAATAAATGTTGAATGCTCTTTATACTTAAAATAAGAAATGCATTACACATATTTATACAACCTGAGTATATTTTAACTTTCTGGAATTATATTTTCTTTCATATCTTTCCCATCGCTTATAATTGGATAAGATAGTCATTCGTGCTCAGTAAGTGGAAAGGTAACTTCCAGCACTATCAATCAAGTCTTGTAGTTGCACATGACAGAATTTATGTTTCACAGGAACAAAAGCACAGTTCCAATCCCAATTGGCTTTCAGTTACAGAATTTTGAAAGCAATTATCTGACACAGCAGAAGCCAAACAGTGCTTTATTTATATTTTCCATTTCAAACTCCAAATGTGAATCAAATTCTCACAAGAAATGTTACACAGGTAGGAGGAAATGAAATAGGTTTGCTTATTCATTTACACTAGCTAAAGCAGTCAATATTCTGAAAAAGTAAGCAAAGTGGGTCCTATTCTCCCACATTCTTGCTCTATCTTCATTTATTTTATGCCATTCTGCATCAGACTACTTTTGGGGAGAATGTTAAGAAGATACTAAGAATGTTAAAATTTATGTATTTCTTTATACCACATATGATGAATAAACAGAGGTTTGTCTGGTTTCTACATTTTAGTCAGTTGATGCCATGGATAATTTTATATATCAGGTTGACTGGCTGTTATATATCAGGTTGTGTAGCTGTTAATATATTTCCAGGTGTGTCTCTGAGAGTCCTTCCAGAAAAGATTAGCATTGGATCTGGATTGAGTGAAGAAGATCACCCTTAACCAACAAAGACAGGTGTACTCTTTATGGGCAGCCCCAAGTGAACAAATGCAGAGGAAGGGTAGAAGGGTAGATAGCACTCACTCTCTCTGTCTCTCTGTCTCTCTGTCTCTCAGTCTCTCTCTCTCTCTTTCTCTCTCTGTCTCTGCTATACTTGGGGTATTGAACCCAAGGCCTCATAAAAATGTGCACTGAAAGTACTCTATCACTGACCTGCATCTCCAACCCATTTTTCACTTTTTTTTTTATCTTGAGATATGGTCTCACTAAGTTATATTAGAAGAAAACAGGAAAATATTATAATAGTGTCAGTGAAGAACTACCGTCAGAATTTTCTTCCATAGTAAGGGGAGAAGCAATACTAGTATCCCTAGAAGAAAATATTATCATTAATAAGTCATTGACTGCCCAGAACCAGACCTTAGATTGGTCAAATAATTTCGTCTTGAACTTGTGAATTTCTGGCCTTGAACTTGTATTCTTCCTGTCTCCACCTCCAGAGGCACTAGAATTACAGGTGTGAGCTACCTTGTCCTGCTTCTCACCAGTTTCCAAAGCTGAGCCATCCATCTTCTATACTCAGCTGCCAGAGCTCCTGGTTCTTGAGGTTTCAGACCTTCTATCTTTAGTCTCAGTCCTTCAGACAAAGTTTGAATTACATCACCCAGTGCACTGGTTCCCTGGTTTGCAGACATCAGATCCTCGGATTGCTCAACCTTTACAATCACATAAGAGCGTTCCTGTAATAAATCTCTCCTTATATAAAAATATCTGTTCATCTACCTATCTACCCATGTAACTGTTTATCTATATTCTACTGGTCTGTTTCTATGAAGAGCCTTGACCAATTCAAATGGCAATAAAAATAATTTTCTGTCACAGGCTTTTGAAATATTGTCATTTCACCAGTGAAATCTGGACAACAAGTGAATGATAAATGCAAGCTTGTTTGGTAAATAGCTAATGAAACAGTGAAAACAGACTCTGATTATAGACTTAATCCAACACAAAAATACCATACATTAATGTGAACAAGTAACTTTTACAAGCCTTCATAGAACTGAACTAGATATGACAGAAAAGGTATTTCAACTTCAACAAAGAACAGGTCATCAGAAAACTATATGTAGAGGCATATTTGTAAGTATACATATTTGTGAATATATAAGATAACAAACACAGTTCTGTCACTTTATTTCACTATTGTATCAATAGCCTTTATAATTTGACATTCAAGCTAGCAAAATTATTTGACCAACCTAAGGTCTGGCTCTGGGCACTCAATGACTTATTAATGATAATATTTTCTTCTAGGGATACTAGTATTGCTTCTCCCCTTACTATGGAAGAAAATTCTGACTACAGTTCTTCACTGACACTATTATAATATTTTCCTGTTTTCTTCTAAAGACAAGGCATAAAACCTGGATAGATTAGTACTATTTCAGATTGTAATTCAGGGCTATCATTTTGGTAAATTGATTCCACTAGTTACTCACCTTGGGCTCAGTGCTAAACTAAAGTAGTCACTAGTTATCATTTTACTAAATTCAAAACATGTAGTGTAATTACTAGGAAGTTTATGAAACTGACTATAATTTCTTATGGGGTGGTCATTTTACAAATATAACTAACTGCATCAGGAATAAGTATTTGCTTCCTAGAGATATGGTAATCATAAAATTACCTTTTAGAACAATTGGCACAGTGATACACACCTGTAATCCCAGCAACATGGGAAACAGAAACAGTCTCCTGTTAAAAGTTCAAGGCCAAAGATGGACTGCATAATTTAGAGAGACCATGTCTCAAAATAAAGAAAGGACTGGGGAGCCAGGTATGGTGGCGCATACCTGTAATCCCAGCAACTAGGGAGTTAGAGGTAGGTGGATCACAAGTTTGAGACCAAAGGCATTCTAGGTAATTTAGTGAGAGCTTTTCTCAAAAGAAAAAGTGCTGGGGATGCAGCTCAGTGTTACAGTACTTGCTAAGAATGCAAGGTTAAGGCCCTGGATTCAATCCCTGGTAGCCCCCCAAAAAAGGACTAGGGTTGCAGTTCAGTGATAGAGTGCTTGTAAAGTGTGCATGAGGCCCTGTGCTCAGCCTACCAGTGCAGCAAAAAAGAAAAAAATCATCACTGAATACACACTATAATTTATTTGTGAAATCTAGTGTAAAATAGCCTTCTCAGGAGTACATTGGATATATGGTTTACTCACAAGGATTCTAGAATAAAATCTTGTGGATGATGTTTAGACTTTTGAATTCAGTTTAGGTTTTACTTGTATTGTAAAAATGAAATAAATAGTTTAATGAATGAAATTCAACATTTAGAAGACAGAAAAGCAGCTATAATTTTCTAAAACAGCCTTTGGAAATAAAGAAACCATAACACATAAAAATAGAGTCTTGATATTGTACTCCTAGAGAGTTGAGAGACAGTTTGAAATAAGGATAATGAGAGAAGACTGGATAACCTGACTGTAGCTTGCAGTTACTCTGGAAAGAGATTAAGCTCTATAGCTACATATTTTGGGAACAAGAATAATAAAACTTCTAATCGGGTGGAAATCAGTCACCTAGATAGGAAATAATAAGTTTTGTTATAAAATTCCCCATATTTTATTTCCAAGATGCTACAATCGGAAAAGTGTCACAAAATCCAACATTTATCCACCTGAAAAAATGATTTATTTTTACATAAACAAATTAAATTTTCTCTCTCAAAATTTAAGTAGGGTTATCAAGGTTCATTTTTGAGTTGGTCAAATCTGGTTCATTGGAAATAGTGCTATAAACAACATAGCATCATAAAACATAATGAAAATCTTGACAGTTAATCTTGCACATCATCCTGGCTGGACTTGAAAGATGAACACATATGCAATAAAAATTCTGTTTTTTGTGTGTCTATGAGGACATTTCCAGGGCACCTAATATCAACACTTAGCTACAGATGATTCACACTCAAGGTGAGGGAAGGAGGAATTTCTCTCTTTGTTTGAGCTGGAATAGGTACATTCTCCTGCCCTCAGAAATCAGCATTACTTGTGCTCATGTCTCTGAACTTGGGTTGAATTAAACTACTCTTTCTTATTCTCCAACTTAGTACACAGCAGATCATAGATCTCTTGGTCTTCATAATAATGCATGAAAATTTCCATACGTCAGTCCTTCCTAACCCTCTCTCTATAACACAATTTCTCTGTCACTCACACATTCTCTCTTTTTCTTTCTCCCCTCTGTTTTCTCTCCCCTTGCATATTCACCCATGAGTCAGGCCCTGACTGGATGGTGCCTAACAACAACAAAAATACCATGGCAAAATGGATACTTAACTTCTAGCTCAGATAAGACAGTATAACTCCATTTGATCCTGCTCCTCTTGAGGCACATTAATCATGAATGTCAACTGCAGCAATATGTAGACAGGGAACTGTTAGAAAATCAAGCTGTTTTCAGAAGAGGTCCTGAAAACAGGGAAATCACTGCTGATGTTAGACAGGTATTAGCTTAAGGCAGAGAATACCAGAAAGTTGTTTGTCTATGTTTTGTCAACTATGCAAAGGCATTTGACTGTGATTCACAACAAATTATGGATAACATTGTGAAGAATTAGGAATATTAGCACACTTAATTGTACTCATGAGGAATCTGTACATGGACCAGAAGGCACTCATTTGAACAGAACAAGGGAACACTGCTTGGTTTAAAGTCAAGAAAGGTGTGTATCAGGACTGAATCCTTTTACTGCACCTCTTCAGTTGCTATGAAGAGTACATAATCTGAGAAGCTGGACTTTATGAAGAATGGGACATCAGTATTGGAAGATGACTCATTAACAACCCAGGTTATTTAGATGACTCAACTCTGCTTGCTGAATCTGAAGAGGATATGAAACATTTACTGATGAAGAGCAAAGAACAAAGCCTTCAGTATGGCTTCTGCCTCAGCATTAACAAAACAAAGATCCTTACAACAGTGTCAGTAAGCAATTTCATGAAAACTGAAAAAAAGTTGAGATTGTCAAAGATTTTGCTTTATTTGGTTCTACAATCAACACATAGAAATAGTAGTCAAGAAATCAAAGGATGCATTGCTTTGGGAAAAGCTGTGGCAAAAGATCTCTTTAAAGTATTGAAAAGTAGAGATGTCACATCAAAGACAAAGGTGTGCCTGACTCATGCCATGGTATTTTCATTCACATAGTACAGTTGTAAAAGCTGAAAACTGAATAAGGGGGACAGAGGAATAATTGATGATTCGAATTATGGTGCTGGAGATGAAAACTGAATATGCCATGGACTGCCAAAAGAAGTAACAGATCCATCCTAGAAGTGCAACCAGAGTGCCCCATGGAAACAAGAATAGCTAGATTGCATCTTATTTATTTTGCACACGTTGTGGAGTGGCAGGTCAATGAAGAAAAGGGGACCCTTGGCTAGACATATTGACATAATGACTGCAACAGTGTGTATAAACATAAGAAATATTGTGTGCCTGGCACCAAATCAAGGAGTATTTCATTCTGTTGTTCACAGGGGCACCCACAGAGCCCTACAGATCCAACTCCATGGCACCTAATATCAATAAAACATAGAGTAAGGGACAAACATAAGTAAATAGTGAAAGACAGTAAAAGTAGGGAAGCTTTCTTACAACACTAGGTCTTATGTCTTATGTCCTGACCCAACAGAAGAAGGCCCATTACCTGGTGTTTTCTGACTTCAAACCACATAGGAGAAGATATCTCAATAAGCTTACTGCTACTCCAGAACAAGGAGAAGGACCTGGAAATCCACTCCCAAGGCAATCCTGAAACAGCCATTGAAAACCTTATGAGGGTCACTATGAGTTGGATACTGACTTGACGGCACCTAACAATAACAACAACTCCAGAACAAAAGTAAGTCTCTCTGACAATACCAGGGAAACATGGCAACTCCATCTAGGGACATTTGGGAGGAGCATCAGTTAGAATAGTCAATGGAAGTATTCTGTTCCCTCATAAATTTCCAAGTCTCTTTTTTTCCACTAAGAGCTACAGAGTCAGATATGCAGAGTTGGCGGGAATGGTTATCACCAGCTGATTTAATCCAGGAGTGTCCTTGTCTTCATGGTTTTACAGGTCCACATTCCAACTAAGGACATCAAGAAAGAGAATTCCTCTGCATGGTTCTTCCACCATGGGATACCTAGAATATGGAATTAGAAAAACTCATCTTGCCCCCTCTGGCAGAATAAACCTGGAAAAGCAAGGACCCCAGTAGCTCCAGATAAACTAAGCAGACCAAAATAATACCATATAGATCATGAAAATATACTGCCACTTGAGACATAAATACTGTGATTTGTGGACTGTGTACTGCTACAGCCTAGAAAAATAGGTTAATATTTACATAATAAATCTAAACTGAAGGTGGGCATGTGGCACATGCTTGAAATCCTAACACTGAGAAGGCTGAGGCAGAATGATCATGAGTTTGAGGCTAGCCTTAATGAGGCTTAATGAGCCTTAATGATCATGAGTTTCAGGCTACATAAATGATTTTTTTTACCAGAATAGGTAAAATGTCTAAGTACTTGTAAAACATTACCTGCCATTATGAGAATCAAAAAGAAATACAGTTTGATTGAAGAAAAGCAATCAATTGAAATCAATACTAAGATTAATCAATGGTTGGAATTTTCTGATAAAAATTTAAAGTGCATTTTTATAAAAATGTATTACTAATAAATTTTAAAACTCACAAAATGTAATACTTAAATCTCATAAAATAAAAAAATTCATAAAACATTGAATAGAAAGTACAGAAGTGGAAAACAACACAACAAAAAAATAAATATTTCTGGATAGCTTTAGTAGTAGATATGACAGAGGATCAAATCAGTTAAATTTAAGACAGAAAAATATAATTCACCCAATCTGTAGAATAGAAAACAAATATGAACAAAAAATCTTGGGAACAATAAAGAAGTGCAATATTTTCATTACTAAAATTCTAGAAAGAATGGATAGAGATGACAATATAAAAACTTTAGACAAATAATGAATGAAATTTCCCCAGATTTCGTGAAAAAAATCCATAGATTAATGAAGCTGAAAAAAGCCAAAATATGTAAAACATGAAAGATACTCATCAAGATTTGTCATAATTAGCGCCAGGCGAGGTGGCGCATGCCTGTAATCCCAGCAGCTCGGGAAGCGGAGGCAGGAGGATTCCAAGTTCGAGACCAGAGGTAGTCTGTGTAACTTAGCAAGACCCTGTCTCAAAAAGTAAAAAACGAAAAAAAGAAAGAAAAAAAAAGGCCTGGGGGTGCAGATCAGTGGTCCAGCACTTGCAAAGCATGCAGGCAAAAGGCCCTGGGTTCAACCCCAGTACTGAAAAAAAATTTGTCATAATTAATATTTCAAAAGCTAAACACAAATTATCCTGATATTAGCCAGAGAGTTATGATGCAGTGCCCAAAGGCAAAATGAAATTCAAGGGATAGATTTCAAATATAAAACCACAGACACTTGGAGGAGGTGGTACAATATTTCATAAGAATTGGAAGAATAGTATTTTCAGATATGAATTATTTATCCAGCAGAAATATCCTGCAGAAATGACAGGAAATAAGACATTCCTAGGTGAAGGCCAAATAAATGCATCATTTGATATTAGGTATAACTCTATTGGTTGGATAAAGGAAGTTCTTCAAATAAAAAGGAAATAATAAAGGAATCATGCAAAGTGAAGAACACAGACCATCAAGAGAAAGAGCAGAAATATGCTATAAGGAATAGAACAGGCTATCCTGTCCTTCATGGGAAATATAAATCATATTTAAATAGTGAAAGAAAAATCATAATACCATATGATAAATGAGACTTCAATATGTTTAAATGGAGAATGTAAAAAAAAACAAAATGGAAGTGAGTTTCCATTGTTGATAGCAGTAGATTCTTACAAAGCTTCTACATAGTAATATCTACAGTAATCACAATGAAAACTACAAAAGTAAATGCATTAAAATAATTATAATTATCAACAGCTTCAAATAGCTGCTTGTGTGTATTTTTCTACTCATGTCTGTATTTTGACACTTTATTTTCTTATTTAGAAAGCAAAAATAAAAACAACCAGACAATAACAAAAAAACCTATGTCATTTTGTATTATTTTCAGGGGAGGTATTATATATCAAAAATTACTATAAATGAAGATAAAATTCTTAATAAAGTCCATGCAATCCACAGAATGGTATGAAAAATAGAAGAAAATGAAATGCAAACAGAATACATAGAAATTTTGTATCTCTATGAAGATGGGTTAGAAACACCCAGCCATCACCAGCTCTTCTGGGGAATACTCAACTGTTTAGAAATCACTGGCTACAACTTACAAAGGGACCCAACTCTTCCAAGATCTCAGGGAATGTAACTCACTCAGTCTTTTGCAAATATGTACCATATCACATTCCATTAATTAAAGCCAAAGAAGCCATAGGGAAAGGATAAAATGAAATCTACTAGGGTTTAAACTCAAGATTTTATGACAGACTAAGGCCACAAAGGTCTATTTTCAACAGAAAGTTGCTCCATAAGAAGAAGCTTATATAAAAAGATAAGTGCTTTTTTCCAACAAATGTGCAAATCTCAATGTTAAAACATAAAAAGTATTTTTTAAAAAGAGGTAACATGATTCCTCCAAAATGTAATAATTATACAGTAACTGATTCCCATATCAATGTGGATGAAATGCTAGATAAGGAATTGAAAAGAATAATTATAAAATGATCAACAAACTCAAAGAGAATATGAGTAAACAGTTTAATGAAATGAAGAAGACAATACAGTATATAACAGAAAAACTCAAAGAGAGATTCAGAAAACATTTGAGGGAGCTTGGAAATGAATAGCTTAATAAGTACAAAAGTAAAATGTCAGATGAAAGTCTCACCAGTAGCTTGAGTCAAGGGGAAGGCATGAGTGCTTGAAGACTGCATAGTTTGGACATTCAGACAATATGTTTTTAAAAATAAGACAGAATGAATAAAACATACAAGACCCCTGATACAACATTCATTGTCCAAACTGAAGAATATTTAGTATAAAGCTGGGCGTGCCAGCAATTCTAGTAATTTGAAAGGTTGAGAGAGGAGAATCCCAAGTTGTAGCATGCACAACTTAGTGAAAGTCTGTTTTTAAGTTAACGGGTTAATTAATTACTTAAGGATGTGAGGGTGTGGCCCTGTGGTGAGCACTTGTCTGCATTGAATGAGGTCCTGAGTTCAACCCCTAGGACTGCCTAAAACAAAAAATTAAAAACAAATAAAATTTCAGTACAGATTAAAGAGTAGAGGTACAAGCTAATAGCATAGAAAACATAGTAAGTGAAATAAATTTCCCCAATCTTGGGAAAGAGAGAGACATCAACTATAGGAAGCCTTTAGAACTCCATATAGATATGAATAAAACAGAACCTCTCCACAACACTTCATAAATTCCAATTTTTCAGAGCAAAAGATGAATGTTAAAATTTTAAAAAGTGAAATACCAACACACATATAAAGTCAAACCCATTAGAATAACAGTAGATTTCTTAAAGGAAATATTAAAGACAATAGAGTATGGAATGATACCATTCAACTTCTAAAATAAAATAACTGCCAAAGTAGGTTACTATATTTAGCAAAGTCATCTGTAAAAGTTGAAGGAGAAACAAAGACTATCCAAGGTAATAATAAACTAAAGGAGTTTGTGAAGTCTAAGCCAGCACTACAGAAGGTACATGAAGGTATCTTACACATGTAAGAGTTAGAAAAGCACAACTAAGACAGTATGGGAAAGAATAAATCTCACTAGAAGAGCAGATAAGCAAATGAGAATTTAGGAAAGAATCAAACGTTGTTGTTGTTGTTGTTAGGTGCCGTCAAGTTGTATACGACTCATAGCAACCCTCTGTGCAACAGGGGAAACACTATTGTCAGGGCTTCTCTGCTGTTCATAGGGTTTTCAGTGGCAGACTGATTTTTGGGAGGGGTTTGCCAGGTCCTTCCCCCAAGCCTGCAGCTTCTGGTGTTCCCAGGTGGTCTCCCATCCAGGTACTAACCAGGCCCGACCCTGCTTAGCTTCCAAGATCTGACAGGATCAGATGCCACAGGGCTGCCGCTGCAGGCAATCAAACATTAAACAGCACACACAAAAAATGACAGGAAATAATACATATGTTTCAATAATAATCCCAAATATATATTGTGCTAATTTTTCAATTAAAAGACATAAATGGGCTGAATGGAATTAAAAACAAGAAACAACTATTTTCTGCAAGAAACTCAACTCACTGACAGAGACATCTACAGATTCAAAATGAAAGGGAGGAAATGATTGTCTAAGCAAATAGAATCCAAACGCAAGCTGTAGTATCGATACTACTAACAGACACAGCAGACTTCAAGCCAAAATTAATCTGAAGAGACAAAGGGCACTACATATATTGATAAAGGGAACTCAAAAGACTGTAATGACTATAAATATATGCACTGAATTTTGACACATCAAATTACATGAAACAAGTACTTCTGAACATAAAGGGGCAGGAAAACCCCAATACAATAGCAACTGATGACTTCAATATCCATATTCAATGATGGGTCATCCAGACAAAATATCAATAAAGAAATATCAGGGTGACAGTGCAATATGGATATCATCTACAGAATAAGGCACCCAAACACTGCAGAATATACATTCTTCTCAGCAGCATATGGAACGTTCTTCAAAATAGGTCATATTTCAGGATACAAAGCAAGTCAAAACAAACAAAAAATAAACAATTTCTTGAATCTTATTAGATAATAATGGAATTAAGCTAGAAATCAAAACCAAAAGTAACCACATAAATTACATTAAAATGGTGAATATTTACTATACCATTAAAGAAGCAGAGTCACCAAAGACATAGAGATCTAATCTAACAAATTTCTGGAATAAAATTAAAGCAGAAAAGGAAATACAGCATACCAGAATATATGAGATGCAACACAAGCAGTCCTAAAGGGATGTTTATAGCTACCAGTTCCTACATAAATCAAACAAAACCCCAAATCAAACAAACAGAAATCCGGAGATATCTCAAATAAATCATATAAATAGGCACCTTAAGATACAATGCAAACCTAAAATGGAATGAAAGCAATACTAAAGATCATCAAAAATGAATTCAAAAACACTTAGGAAGATCACTCACCACAATAAAGTTTACTTCATTACAGGTTTATAAGGATGGATCATCATATGGAAAACAACAAATGTAATATAACACATACAAGAATCAAAAATAAAAATCATATGATATCTGCACAGAAAAAAGGATTTGATACAACTCAACATCTCTTCATGAACTAAGAAAGTAATAATAGAAGGATCATATCTTATCATTGTTGTTGTTGTTGTTAGGTGTCATCTGGTCAGTGTCCAATTGATAGCGACCCTATGTACAACAAATGAAACACTATTGTCAGTAACTCTATGCTATTCATAGGGTTTTCAATGGCTGATTGTTATTTGAGAGTAGGTTCCTGGGTCCTTCTGCCAAGCCTACAGCACCTGATGTTCCCAGGCAGTCTCCCATCCAAGTACTAAGCAGGCCTGACTCTGCTTAGCATCTGAGATGTGATGCGATTGGATGCCACAGTGGTACAGCTGCGGCCGGCTTAACATTATGAGGCTTATATAGAACAAACCCAAAGCCAACATCATAGTAGGAGCAGGGGACAGAAAGCATTTCCTCTAAAATCAGGAATGAGAGATGGGGACTACTCTATCCATTCTTAATAATATAGAAAATTTATCCAGCACAATCAAGCAAATAAAGAAAGGAGATACATATAAGTAAGGAGGAAGTGAGATCATCCCTGTTTGCTAGTGATATGCTTTTAGGACACCCTAAAGACTCTACCAAATTACTTTTATAACTGACAAATTCAGCAAATTAGCAGGATACAAAATTCACATTAAAAAGTCATCAACTTTTCAACAATTCAATAACAATCTTGCCTAGAAAGAAATCAGGAAAATAATTCCATTCACAATAGCTCTTCCAAAATATAAAACACTTAGGAATTAGCCTAACCAAGGATATGATCTCTATAATATTATAGAAAAATGAAGAAAGAAATTGAAGATGATATTAGAAGACTGAAATATCTCTCATGTTCTTAGATTGGGAGAATTAATGCTTAAATGGCCATACTAGTGAAAATGATATACAGATTCAATGTTGTTGTTGTTGTTGTTAGGTGCCGTTGAGCCATGCCCGACTCATAGCGACCCTCATAGGGTTTTCAATGGCTAACTGCTTCGGGATTGCCTTGGGAGTGGGTTGCTACGTCCTTCTCCCATTTTTGTGGTGCTGGAATTGAACTCGGGACCTCAGAGACTGCAGAGCAGCGCTCTACGAACTGAGCTAAATCCCAGCCCCTCAGATTCAATGTATTCACCATTAAATTACAAAGACATTCCCAAGTATCTAGAAAAGAAATCCTAAAATCCATATGAAACCACAAAATACTCCAAACAGCAGAGCAATTCTGAGACAAAAGAGTGATGCTGAAGGCATCACAAAACTAGATTGCAAAACACACTACAGAGCCATGGTAACAAAAACAACATGGCATGGACATCAAAACAGACATATAGACCAATGAAATAGAATGTACAGCTCAGAAGAAAGCCTATGCAGCTATGTGGTTGCTATCGTTGTTAGGTACCATCATAATCTCAGAGAGGTGCCAAAAGCACATATTGGGAAAAAAAAATAGCCTCTTTTACAAGTGGTGCTGGAAGAACAGGATATCCACATTTAGAAGACTGAAACTAGGTCCCTATTTCTCATCCTGTAAGAAAATCTACTTAAAATGGATTAAAGACCTTAATGTAAGACCTGAAATGTTAAAAGTACTAGAGTAAACTATAGGGAAAAAACTTCTTAGACATAGGCAATGACTTTCTGAATAAAACTCCAATAGCCAAGGAAATACCAAGAATTGACAGATAGGATTGCATTAAGTTCATTTAATGAGCTTCTACATAGTAAAGAAAAAAATTACAAAAGTGAAGAGGCAACCTAAAAATTAGAAGAAAATGTGCCAGCTACTCTTCTGAAACAGGATTAATATCCACAATATATAAATCACTCAAGAAATTCAACACCAAAATCACAAATAATCCAAATAGTCAATAGGCACATGAATTGAAAATATAGTTCTCCAAAGAAATAAAAATGGCCAATAAATACATGAAAAAAATGTCCAGCATCCCTTAGCCATTAGGAAAATGCAAATCAAAACTACCCTGAACTGGGCACAGTGGTATATACCTGTAACATGAATGACCTGGGATGCTGAGGTAGTAGGATCACAAGTCCAAGGCCAGAGGCAGGCTGTACAACTTAGTGAGGCTTTGTCTCAAAATAAAAAGTAAAAATGGGACGGGAGAATGTCTCAGTGTTAGAGCACTTGCTTAGCATGTGAAAGGCCCTGAGTTCAATCCCCCAATATTGGAAAAGGGAAGCTACACTGAGATTTCACCTCATTCCAGTCAGAATGACTATCATTAAAAAAAAAAATCACAACAAATCCTGGTGAGGATCTAGGGGGAAAAGAACTCATATATTGCTGATGGGAATCAATACTGAGTTTCCTCAAAAGATTAGAAAAAGTCCTAACATATAATCCAGCTATAGCACTTCTGAGATTATGCCAAAATAACTGAAATCAGCATATCCAAAATAACTGAAGTCAGCATGGACCAGACATACTTACACTTCCATGTATATTATGACAATACTCATAAGAGCCAAGGTATGGAAACAGCCAAAGTGTATGCTAACAGAAGAATAGGTAAAGAAAAATGTGGTAGATACACACCATAGAGTATTTTTCAGCCATAAAAAAGAATGAAGGGGCTAGGGATATTATTCTTATTGTTTATTTCTCTTATTTTTTATTTTTATGTTTATTTCATTTTTTATTATTATTGTTGTTGTTATTATTATATGAAGTACTGGGGGAATGAACATCACTGAGATCCACTCCAAGCCCTTTTTTTTAAAATTTTTGTCTTGAGAAACAGAGTTTTACTAAATTGTGCAAGTTTCCTCCAGTCTCAAATTCACAATCCTCCTGCCTCAGCCTCCCGAGTCACTGGGATTACAGTCATGCACTATAACATTTGCCTGGCTAGGTTACAGATATGACTCATTGGTGACACACTTGCCTAACATGTACCAGGTCCTGAGTTTGATTCTCAGTTGTATAAAATAAAATAAAGCAAAATTTACACTCCTGGCTGGGAATCTAACTTAGTATAGAGGTTTGCTCTAGCATACATGGGGCTCTAGGTCCAATCTGTAGTGCTACAGGAAGAAGACTAAGGAGAAGAGAAGATAAGAGAGGAGAAAAATAATGAAGTAACTTCTTTCATGGGAAAATGGATGGAAGTAACAATCAACATGTTCAAAGAAATGAGCCATAATCCAAAAGACACGTATTGCATGTTTTCATTCACATATGGAATCTAGATTTAAAAAAAAATAAAGATGATACAAAAGAACAGAAAAGGACTGTTAGGAAAGAGGAAGGAGATCAGGAAGAGTAGTGGGAGTAAGAATATGATAAAATATTTTATGTGAATGTGTGAAAATATCACAATGAAATCCATAATTTTGTACATAATTTCCTGGCTTCCAGGATCTGATATTCACTCTGAGCATCAGGGGTTTTTAAAATATCAAGAGTTTTAAGATATTCTAATATTCAAACAAAGTTTAAAATTATAGATTTTGGATATGTACCTTATTGATGTGTGTCATAGTAACATATACTTTTATTTTTAACACAGTAACTCAAATTGAGTGTACATTTACCTCTTTGTTTTCAACATTTCTTGTAGACACTAAGAAAATTGCAGCTGCAAAGTATAGGATAGAAAATGACTTACGTGTGAACCAAACAGCCCCATGGTCATTGGTCTCTCACAGCTGCATTGCAAATCGACACTCCTTCCCCCAGAAACATATAAATATTTACTTGACTTTTTTGTGCCAATAATTGATGTATAATTAGATATTATGTTGCCATTCTCCATCTAGATGTTTATAAAAATAGTAGTAAAACTGAAAATTCCTCATGGTCCATTTAATTCAGTGGAACAATAATAACAGGGTTTGAAGAACAATAAGAACAATGACAACCCTAGATTAAGAAAGAAAAATAAACCCATAACATAATTCACATGTAAGAGGAAAATGTAATTTCAAGCAAAATATATCTTTCTTATAGCATTTCCTTTCTGCTTAGTGTTCTTTTATTTTAATTAAAAATAGTTTATACTGTCTTGAATACTATAAACGTGTTTAATACTTCTCATAATTTTGATATAACAGTAGAAAGAAACCATGCATGCAAAGTAGCTAATGAACTGAACAAGCAATTACTAAGCAGACAAGATGTTCCAGAACAAGTTTATGAATCATTACTTTTAGTTGCACACACACACACACACACACACACACACACACACACACACACAATTGCATAAGTAAAAAATCTTTCTTTAAAATAAGCTGATGAGCAAATAAGTTAACATAGAAAGATAATACCTTCTAATTATTCTGACTTTTAACCAGGGGCACTGGAGCATGCCTGTCATCCTAGTAACTTGGGAGGCTGATGCAGAAGGTTTGCAAGTGTGAGGCCAGAGGCAGCTTGCATAACTTAGACCCTGTCTCAAATAAAAAGTAGAAAATGGGCTGGGAGTGTAGCTCAGTGGTAGAGCATGTGAAGCAAATGTGAGGTCCTGAGATCAACCCCCATTACCACAAAAAGAATGTTCTGAGTTTCTGTTTGCCTAAGATGAATTACATTTGATATACCTTGTAGGGATAATGAATAAAATAAGGAAGGAAAAGTCAAATACATTAAACTTCCTTATTTTATCTCAGTTGGTAGAGTGCCATGATGTAGTCTCTGAGGTCCTGAGTTTGATTCCCAACATCACAAATATGGGAGAAGGACATGGCAATCAATTCCCAAGGCAATCCCAAAACAATCAGCTATTGAAAACCCTATGAAGGTTGCTATGAGTTGGACACAATACAATGGCACCTAACAAAAACAATACATGCAATACATGTCAATGATTATATTAAGATATGTATTCTCTCTCTCTCTCTCTCTCTCTCTCTCTGTGTGTGTGTGTGTGTGTGTGTGTGTGTGTGTGTGTGTGCATTCCTACATACATATAGGTGTCTTTTATAGACACTCATTTTACTTTTGAAGACTAGGCCATTTTAGGGATTTTGGTTAAAAATATAATAGAGTTCTGTCCCACAGAACCTTTAGGAGCCAAAATTGCTTTGGGAGGGAGGGATTATGGCTTTTTTGTTTTTGTTTTGCTTTCTTTTTTTTTTTTTTTTTTTTGTATTTGGATATTAAACCAACAACTTCACACATATTTTGCAAGTACTCTACCACTGGGTGACACTACCAGACCATATTTTGTTTTGTATTTTGAGTCAGTGCCTTGCCAAATTATGCAGGCTGCCTTGGGCCTTAAAATCGTGATCTTCTTGTCTCTGCCTCCCTTGTCACTGGAATTACAGCTGTGTGTGACCATGCTGAGCTAGGGGCCAAATTTTTAATCTTCCTTACTTAGAGCAGACAAAATACAGGCCTGTGACTAAGGCTAGAATAAGATATGCTCTTGTCTGGAGCTTTGATACTTGACTAAGTGATATGAAGTTCTGAGAAGGATAAGATACTATTCATGGTTTTGTTACCAAGAACAGCAATGCTATAGCAGGAATAAGACAGAAGGGAGAACTCAGCTCTTTCTGCACCACTGGGAAGGTATTAATCATTGTCAAAAGTGCTGTTAAACAGTGTTAACATCTATATTGGTGTTAATAATAATAATTTTTTCCCTGCAAACACACCTTTAATGCTCATCCCACTGTAAACAACCACAGATGTTAGGAGACGGGGTTACTTGATTCTCCATTTGGCAGCTGCTGGACTCTCCCTTGCCACTCTAGCTGTCTTGAGTAAAGGACTCTCAATCGATCAGCCAGTTAAGCTATGCCTATACAGCACCAGCTGTTTTTAATACTGCACAGACGCCTTAAGGAAGTCATGTGACAATTGCTGCTGCAACACCACTCCAGCTCCTGAAGGTGCAGCTCCAGCCATGACTGCTTCATTTTGAGGTTTGCACTGCACATTTTGCCATTGCAACCCCCTGTGAACTCTAAAAGACCCTGCACTCCTTTCCACCCAGGCTAGATGGGGCAGCTTTTTCCTTGGTGGCCTATAAGAGGTACTGCTGTGACTGTGGACAGGGACAGTGGTGTGACTGGTGTAAACACAAGCTTTCACTTGTATAACAGATTTGCTGTGAGTGGTGCAAACACCACCTTTCTGGCTACTAAGAAGGCTGTTCAGCTCACTCAGTGGGTAAGCTGGGAAACACGCTTCCTCTGAGGGTTCTCTGGTGTTGCAACATTAGGCCCTCAAAAAGCCTCTCTTTTGTGGTGCCCTTGCATACTTTTAGTAGCAGAGGCTGAGCTGGTAACATGACAAATGAAGTAAGGACAGAATAGCAGCAGGTCAATAAGGCAGCTGGCACACCAATCTACTGAAGCACAGTGGTGGCCAGTTGTCTAGACAGCAATGGAAAACCAAAGCATAGGAACTGCCAAAAGGAAGAAACAGGGCACCAGTTAAGGTTCGAACAATTGCTAGAGCTCACACGGTAACCCTGAGGCTCTGTTGATCTCCAGGAAGCCAACTGAGGCTTTGAAAAACTCCAACAATTGGCAGAAAAAGAATTTGTTAACTTCAAGTCTCCGAGAATTGGCTGGAGCTGGCAAGGAATTTGAGAGGCTACAAGGATTGACAACAACGAGAGTGTGGCCCTATGTGATTCTGACAATTGGTAAAAATAAAGATGAGACACATACACTGTGACAGATGCAGCAGGGGAGGGGCCATGATAGCAACAGTGTTAAAGGGGCAGAGCCAAGTTATTGACAGGCTGAGAAGGAAAAGCAGCAAGGTGGACAGCTACAGTGACAGCTGAAGAAGAGGCAGTGATTGGCACCACCAAAAATAGAAGCAGTAGCAAAAGGGCAGAAATAGATGCCTCCCAAATGTAGCAATAGTGACAGGAGCAGTAGCAGCAAGAGGCAACTGAAGAGTTCCAGAAAAGCCACTAGATCAGGAATAAGAAGGATGCTTGAAGTAAAGAGAAGGTGGGAGAGAACAAAGAGTTCAGGCAGAAGAAGGATGGAAGGTTGCAAAGAGATAAACAAGAGAAACTGCAGCCTCTGGTCACTAGAAGATTTTCAGAGATATGCCAGTCCTTTAGGAGGAACGCCTCAGGACCTATAACCTGGCCACTGTCAAGGGCTGAGGATCCTGACACCTAAGCCTGTCTGGAAACAGCAATGTCAGCTGCTTCTGAAGGCTAAGATTCCTAACACCTTTGGCCTAAGTCAGATCTATAACACTGACAGGCCTGCAATAGCTGTAATGCTAGAGAATGTTTCTTGCTACTGCTGCTCTAATTTGCTTGCTGTCACTGCTTGCATCTGTCAAATGCTGAGGTGCCTAACACCGGCTTTTGAAGAGTTTCCTTTTCTTACCCATGATTTCTATCCACGTAGAGAAAAAAGACTCCTATCCAGCTTATTGGCAATTGTAGTAGCATAAACCCAGAGACAGATGTGTCAACTTGGCTACTTCTGCAGTTGCCCAGGACCAAAGGCAGTGGTAAATGTGGGACATATTAGTAATAACTAATGGTTAAATGCCTGCAGGTTTATCACTGTGGCATCTGATCCAGTCAGATCTCTGAAGCTAAGCAGGGTCGGATCTGGTTAGTACTTGGATGGGAGACCACCTGGGAACAACAGGTGCTGTAGGCTTGGGAGAAAGATCTAGCAACCCACTCCCAAAAAATAAAAAGCCGTTGAGCATTCTATGAATTTCAGAGAAGCACTGACAATAGTGTTTTGTCAGTTGTATATCAGGTTGCTATATACACCGACTCCATGGCACCTAACAACAACAATGTTTAAATAAATTTAATGATTTTAATAGAAATGGTAAATCTGGAAAATACTTCAAAAAAGAAACAAGACACTAGAAAAAGATAGCATGGAAAATGGAGAGTAATCAGTGTTTAAAGATCCTAAGTTTGTGGTGCTGTTTAGAATGACTACAAAGTTACCAACTTTAAGCTTGATTAAGCATAACTGTTAAAAAATAAGATATAGTCATATTTCAGTAAGAAGTAAATTGCAAATGCAAAATATGTGATATAGGAAGAGGGGAGCAATTTTTAAGTATGATA